>JAASFO010000357.1:0-24250 GCA_023333815.1 Globisporangium recalcitrans
CAAGATACCCACAAAAATCATAGATCTCACTCCCAAATCAACCACCATGCAAAAGATGAACGTCGTCTTCCAGAGCCTCCTCTTTCTTCCGCATGCAAGATAACACAAACAAGAGCATCCAAGAAACGTTTGATGAGCGACTGTTTGATCGAGACGACTTGCAAAGAAAAAAGCACATCCCAAAGTCCACACAATCCGGAAATTGGTTGTCTGACAATCCACATGAGTTCGTTGATGCAAATCAGTTGCATGTTCTCTCCTCGATGCAATTTCCAAGTGTAAATCTGTCTCTTTTGTCCAAAAAGGCACTGATGCACGGATTTAGTAGAAAGACTGGTATTTATTCTCAAAATGTGGTCTATGTTTGCATATAATGTGTTTACTCTGTCTGCTTCAGCAAATGAACATTCACTCATGCAGTATAGTGCAGCATTACAAATCGTCACTGGCTATAGCAGTAAATTTACGATCCATCGTGTGACTGCTTGATCGATCTTAGTGCTGGCGTTTTTTGCTTGTTTTGGGAGGAGGTTGCTGCTGGCAGCGCACAGTCGTTTACGCCGAACGAAGCGAAAGAGCAGAGCAGAGCGAGCCACAGACGCAGCTCGTTCTCTCAGCAGCAACTGGCAAGAAGCAGCAGATCTGCCACTCCACTCTGTCCGCGAGACGAGCCGCCTCGCGCAAACACGCACGATGCACCGCAGTGGCAGCGACTCGGACGAGGACAACGCGATGACGTATTTCTTGCCCAATGGCATCGCGGACGACTCGCCGCCCAAGCGAAGGTGTGTGTGTCTAGTTTTCAACTCATGCATGCTTATCTCTATATGTCTGCTCACTTACGACTTTATGCATGCGTGTGCATACTGCAGCATGGTTCCCGCTGGGAGCTTTGGTCCCATCGGTGGTCGCACGCCGACTGCAGCGGCGGGACTGACCGGCGGCGGCTTCCACCGAAGCAACTCCCCGTCCCCGTCGTTTCTCCACCTGAACGCGTCGCCATCTGCGAACGCTGCGTCGACGTCAATGGCCGCTAGTATGAGCACAACATCAACTTCACTGGGGGGTTCTTCGCTGTACAGCGCGCCTGCTGCTGCGTCGTCATCGTCGTCATCACTGCGCTTAGGTGGCAACTCTCTTTTATCGGACCTTGGGGGCGAGATCCACCAGCCGCGCGCATCCGAGTACAGTAGCGGCGCAACGGACGCTTCGAGTGCGAGCATCGGACCGTTCGGCTTTGCAAGTAAGGAAGGCGCCTTTATGTATATCGATGGGGATGTGGCGTAGTGCTGACTGTTGCGCTTTGCTGGTTCGCGATTGCACGGGACAGGGACATTTCGAAGCGGAGCGCGCACTGAAGATGAGAAGGCGCTGCGCGCAGACGCCAGTATCTTCGGCAGCAGCAGTACTTCCAGCAGCAGCAGCGCCATCGGGGGCAACTCTTTCAGTCGCGGCATGGCGTCGGCGTCGGCAGTGGCGGGTTCCTTTTACAACCGCTCGCAGAGCGACATGGCATCGCCATTCATGACCAGCGCTCAAGATAGCAGCAGTCTCAACAGTAGCTCGTTCGGCGGCGTGTCCCGCAACTGGCCGTCGTCCGGCTCTTCTGCTCCAGCTCAAGCAAACCCAACGAGACGAGCTTTCCAGGCACCGCCCGGGCTGAGTGGTCCTGGCATGGATCCTCCCGGACTTGGTCTCGGAGGAGACTACCTCTCGAGCCGGCTCAGGGGCTCAAGCGACAGCAGTGGCATGCAGCAGCAGCAACAGCAACAACAACAGCTTCATCAGCAACAGTTCCACCAGTCGAGCAGCAGTCCGTTTGGCGCGTTCGCGACAAGCACCGCAACTGCAGCTGTGAGTGACGCGTTCCGATCTTCTACTAGCCAGTTCAGCTCGAGCCTGAACTCTCCGCTGCCGTCGCTACACCTCGCGCCTGGTGTCTTTGGCGCGAGTACGAACCCGCAGCTGCTCTCGAATGAACGGCGAGCGATGGTCACGAATCCTGACCTCGCAGAGCTCAACTCGCACTCGATGAAGATGAACGCTGACAGTGAACCATTCAGTCCCCGTGTGCATGAGCAGCCGCAACTCGGATCGTCCGGCGTGAAGGAGATCCAATCGATGAAAGTGGACGTGCAAGCGAGAAGCAAAAAAGGCAAACCTTTGCCGACGCATCAAGACTACAGTGGAGGGAGCATGAATCAAGCTCAGCAACAGCAATTCTCGAGCCAGAAGCGAGGGTTCTTTGAAAAGAAGAAACAGAATACGCTCTCAGACTTCTCGGCCATGTCGCCAACGAGTTATCGCGAGATGCTCGCGTCGCCTGCAAGCTCAGGACGCGTGGAGCGCCATCAAGTCAAGAACGCGACAGCATCACAACTGCTCAAGTCGTCGAACTCTTCCCCGACAGCCGCGGTGCCTCGCAGCTCTCCAGCAGCTTTGGCTTCGGATACGAAGAGCTCTTTTTCCTCACGATTCAAGAAGCGCGCTGAAACCAATCTCAGCGGTGGGTTTCGTCCAAATCGCAGTGGCATCGAGAGCTACAGCAACAGTAGTGGAAACGCAGCCGCAGCTGGTGGTGATGCAGACTATGAGTCGAGCGACTCGGCGGAGTTCGGGATTGTGTCGGATGCTGGCGAAAGCCCCTGCAAGAACTCTCCGGACTCGCGTAAAGTGCAGACTCGTGAGAAGAACGAGAAGAGCAGTAGCGCTCGCTCGGCAAAGAAGGAGCGTCATCCACGCAGCGGCCAAGGGGAGAAAGCGTCGGCTGGCTCGACACGCCGCCAAGTGTACCGCGAGAAGCAGCCGAAAGAAAGTGTCAACACTGGAGGCCAGCATCAGCAGCATCAGCAACAGCAACTACAACAGCAGCAACGACTGAACGCAGAACCACAAAGCTCGGACGAGATGGAGACGACGGATTTGAGTGCGCTGGCTCCAAAGAGCGAGCTCCGAGAAGGCAAACCTCGCACCCGCAGAGCGAAGGACTCTGAGAGTACTACCGCAAGCGGCACTTCGCAATCCACACCAGGTAGGGGCTCTCGACTTACGAGCAGCACGCTTGAGCGTACTGATTCGAGTGATTTGGAGATTCCCAAGGGGAAGAAATCTCCAAAACAACTCAGCAAGCAGGCTGCTCGAGAGAGTAACGCTACGAAAGTGAGTGCGGAATCCAAGCCAAAGCCAAGCAGTACTGCCCAGGCTTCAGCAGCAGCGATTTCTGGCGCTGGCACTGCACCAGACAGTGGATCATCTTCGCAGGTGCACGAAGGGTCGCCTCGTGCTGCTGCAGCGTCAAAATCCGAGAAAGCGGCATCAACCCAAGTGCAGAAGGACAAGCGTGCAGACGTTCACACGGGTGCGTTGGAGGCAGGTTCTGAAACCACGCAAGCGAAGTCAGCAGCATCGAGTAAAAAGCAGGCGGATCCAAGTGCTTTGGCGGTGAGTGGAGCCTCGCAAACAATTTCTGAGAAGAAGGCTGAGCACAAAAGCTCGGTTGCCAACCCCAAAGCTGCAGAAACGCCTCCGAATGAAGAAATCTCGCCATCCGAGCCGTCGCCGCAAGTGGAAGAGAGCAGCAGCAGTGCGCAGCTGAAGGACAAGAAGCAAGCGAAAGAGAGAGAGCTGCCTCCATCAGTGCCACAACCACAGACACACCGGAAGGAGAAGAGCGGTAACAAACGCGACAAGGCAGCAGACAAGAAGAAGAGCAACAGCGGCAAGCAACGGAAAGAGAAGCGCGACTCGCCTCCACGTTCAAAGGGCGAGAGCTTTGACGTCTCGGACATCTCGGATCTCGACACTGGAGTCCTCGACACGCCGGCGGTGTCTCCACTGACTAGCATCAGTGAGCTTATGGGCAAGGTGTGGTCCGCTGCCGTGTCGCTCGCGCTGTACGTGGTTGGGCTTTTCCGCGGTGCGTATGGATACATCTCGAGCCGCCTGAACATCAAGAGAGCCGTTGGCACTGCGCTCTACCACGTCGAGTCGGTGACTGCGGTGGTGTTCAGTGTGGTGCTGCTGCTTTCGCTCCATGGTGCGTCGTGGTTCATTCGCATCCATCGAGTCGCATTCCGAGCGATCTTGACACACCGTCACATTGGCTTTTGCTTTGCGTTTCTGTACGCGTTCCCGTTCTTGGTGCAGTACGTGTTCCCGTGGGCTCCTCCTTGGGCTCCCGTGTGCCTCTGGTACGCGTTCTTGGTGCAACTGTTTTGCACGAACGGCTCGACCGCCATGGTCACGACGTTCCGCATCATCCTGCCGCTTGTGTTCCTGGTCGAAGGCATTTCGCACCACAGCTTCCTGCTCGATCTGAACGGTACGAACGAGCGACTTGGTAGTCCAGTCCATTGTTCCACATGGACACTTGTCTAACCCGCGTTGTTTGGCTTTTTCTACTAGGTGCGGAGTTATTGCTGGCATCGTTCATCATCTCGGCATTGAAAACCAGCAACTTGTGCAGTCCGATCTTCTTCATCTCGCTCGCAGCGCAGGTAGGTGCTTCGCAACTCCATCGAGCTACTTATTCTCTTCGGGTAGGTTGGAGGTTGGATGTCTAACGTTTATGGCACTTTCTCATGGCAACAGTGTCTGTCGGCAGTGTTCCTGGGCTCGGAGCTCGTGGTGCAGTGGTTCCAGATGGCGCTGGCGCTCTACTCTCTGCACTCGATGGTCGCATCGGAAGACGACTGGGTACGTGATATTTTGTTCGTTCCTCCAGGTTTCGATTGGATGAGCTCTCTGCTGACGAGCCAGTGTCGGGACAACTGTGCCTTTGTGTGAATGTAGAATGGCTTTGGCGACGACGAAGAGGAGCTTTCGTGCCAGTCCATGTCAATGCACCACTCGATCGCAGATTACAACCACCACCCGTCGCCCTCGGCCGCGTCGATCCAGAAAACCAAACGCCTCGACCGACGCGCTCTGGCGTACGTTCGCGGCAGAAAGTTCCGCTAATCGTCAGGATCGCTCCTTATCTCAGGATGAGGGAGGTAGTTGCGGCGATGAGCGATATACCTGCATGTCTGTGTATTTCTTTGAATGTTTTTTGTATGGGCAACTATTTGAGTCTTTGTAAGCTCTTCTCGTCTATTTGTCTGCCTATCTCGCCTCTTTCATTCACTGTGCTTCATCATGCGACAATGGTTTGTCTAGCTTTAGGAGCTCTTTGGTTTGCTGCGCCACGTCTCGCTGTCGCTGTCGCTGCTGCTACTATCGTCGCCCTTGTTACCACGCGCACGACCAACGCCACGCTCAGCAGCGCCACCACCCTCGTCTTCCGTCTCCAGCTCGTCGTCGTCATCCTCATCGAAATCGCTGTCCTCGTCCGCCTCGTCCAGAATAAATCGACTGCGGCGCTTGGGACGCTGCTGCTGCTGCTGCGCGCGAATAGCCTCGCGTTCCTCTTCCGAGTCCGTCTCCCCCTCATAAGGCTCTTCGTCTTCATCTTCGTCGTCTTCATGGTCTTCATCCTCGTCTTCGCTGTGGATCTCGCCGAGCGCTTCCTCGGCAGCTTCGTAATCCGATCCGTCGCCACTTTCTTCTCCCAAGTCGCTGTCTTCGTTCGCGATCAGACCCTTCAAGTTCCCATTCTCGTCCGCGTCCTCTTGGTCGAGACGGCTTGGGAAGTCCAGTTTCTTGCGAAGCTGCGGGAGATCCTTCAAGATCTCGTCCTGGTTGCCGTCGAGGTCGTCAAAGACTGCTGTGAGCAGGATCTGCTGCACGAGCGACACTGTGCGGTCCACGTGCCAGTGCTGGCAGATGTGCTTGAGCAGCTGGCTCACGTCGCGCACAGTCGACAGACTCTCGAGCAGCGGCACGAGGAACTCGAGCACTTCGTGGTTCGTCGCCATCATGCGCACTTGCTCGCCAACAGCGTTGAGGAACGCCGTGTCGCGCACATTCAGATCGCCGTTCTCGATCGCGGACGCGAGTTTGTTCATGAGCACGACCGTGTTGCCCGAGCCGCGCGCAAAGATCTTGACCAAGTGCTGCGGTCCCAGATTCACGCCCAGACCCTCGAGAAAGTCCACATTCACGAGCTCGGGACAGAAGTTGCGCAAGAAGCGCGCGGTTTTCGACTTCTTGTGGCTCCACTGCCCCGCGAAAAGCTTCACGAGCCGACCGACTTCGAGCAAATCCCACTGCTGCCGCGCGGCTTCGTCAATGAGGTTCGAGAAGATCTGCTTTTGGCTCGAAGGTGCTGACTCGCCGCTGCTGTTGTCGGATGACTCTTCGCTTTCGTCCTCTTCGCTTTCGTCCTCGACATCATGCTGATCGAGTTCGTCCCCTGACTCGGTGTTCATCTCAGTCAGAGTCAAGTCAAGTGGTCGTTCACGGTGGTGGTGGTGGTGGACTGCGGAAACAGGTGTGACCGATTGCGTCGTCTTCTTCTCAACGACACGCGAGACGGGGCGAGTTGGCTTTGGAACCGATTTCTCCATTTTCTGACGCTTTGCGCTTGGGACTGGTTTTGAGGACGAAGTAGCTGGCGAAATCTCTATCAGGAGCTCACTGTTTGCTGGTGCTGCCGGCTTTGCACTCGCACTCTTTCCGATCTTCTTTGGAGCTCTTGGAACGACTGCTGGCGTTCGTTGCTCTTGCTGCTCCTGTTGCTGTTGAACTGAGGGCTCTGCATCTGGTGACTTGGCGATTTCTTCCTTCTTCGGTGCTGAATGTTTACTCAGCGACGTTGTGGTGTCTGCAATCTCAGACGCTGAGGCTCCCACTGTCACTGCTGACGATGGTAATGATGTCGCCCTTGCTGGCGCTAGTGGATCGCTTCCCGCCTCAGACACGGAGGCTTTGCGCTTGGCTGCTAAACTCCTGTTTTTCTTCTTCTTCCTCTTGCTCACTTTTCTCTTCTCCTCTTTAGTTAACCCCGCAGGTTGTGCTCCTCCAGCAGCATTCTCTGCGTTCTCCGACAAGTTCTGAGAGTCCGTAATAACAGCGGTAGCAGCAGCAACAACTGCTGGTGTGGGCTGCTGCACAGTGGCCGCAGCTTCTTCCTGGTGCACATCCTCGCGTTTCCGCTTCGCTGCCTTTGTCTTGACGGATTTGGCGACTCCTGCTTCGCCTGGTGGAGGTTGCTGGCTCGATTTCGCATCGAATTGTCCCACTTGAGTCGGCGACGGCGAGATCTCGATCTTCGCAGTCTTCGTCGCTTTTCCTGCTGCTGCTGCTGGCGAACGAGGCGAAACTTCTGGTACTGAAGCAGCAGCAGCCGCTGTTCTCTTTTGCGTCACTTCAGGTTCCATTTGAGCACTCTTCTTCTTCTTCTCTTCGATCGAGGAGGCGCGTTCGCTCGCCGATTGCGCCTCTTTCTTCGTATCCATCTTCCTCTCCTTCTTGTTCTCCATCTTCTCCTTCTTGCTGCTGCTGCTGCTGCTCTCCGCCATTTGCTCTTTCACCGCCTGCATCGCTTTCTCCAGCGGGTCTTCAAGCGACAACACATCCTCCAACATCGCCAACTGGTCTTGCGTCACGACAGCAGGCGAGACCTTCGATCTAGAAGCAGATTCGACAGCAGCAGACACCGAGACCGTTTCGTCCTTCTGCTTCTTGTATTCGACAGAGCTCGACGCTGCATGCTGATTGTTCTGCAGCTGCCACTTGCGAAAGTTGCTGCCCACTGGTGTGGTCGAAGCAGGTTTACTGGACGAATATTTGCCTTCGCCACCAAACGCGCTCTTCTTCGCTGGCTTGGATGCGCCTCCAGGGATCTTGACCATGCTGCTCTTCGCAGTCACAGCAGCAGTAACAGAAGAAGAAGCATACGCGTCGCTCTTTGCAGCCTTCTTGTCCTTCTTCTTCTTCATCGACGACGACGACGCCTTCTTGACTCCAATCCGCGGCATCGCATCGTCGTCATCGTCACCACCACCACCAAAGCCCATCATCATCTTGCGTTTCTTCTTGGACGACGCACCGCTGTTCTTGCTCTTCTTCAGCTTCGCGAGCACCACTGCGTCCTCTGGATTCGTGCTCGTCGCATTGGAGTGCGAGAGCTTCTCGTCGTGCTTCATGTCGAACATGCGCTCGCGGAAGGCAGCGAGGCGCTTGAGCGGGTCGTTCGCAGCAGCTGCGGCGTCGATGCTCCCGGCGCGCGGACGCTTCTTCGCCCCATTGCGCTCGCTCTTGTCCTTCTTCTTCACCAGGCGCAGCGAGGTGACCATTGCCGCTCGTTGGCTGCGGAAGCGATCGATCGCTCTCTAGTGATGATGAGAGACTGATTGCCTGCCGCTGCTTCGATCGTCACTGAAAGTATCAACTATTTGCAATGTGCGGACATTTTCACAAAAGTAGGTACAGCTTTTGTGATCGCGTGACTGGCTGAATTAGCTGCTGATTTCAGCGAATCGCGAGCCAACCCTCAGTATCACACAAGCGACTGGTTTCCCAGTTTCTTGACAAAACTCGAGTCAAGCGAGAGAGCCTCTGTAAATATTAGAGAGGCAATCTCCTGAAACATACACAAAGCAAGTCAAGAGGAGAAATCTGTCTTTTATTGAGTCTGCGAGCTTGAGATGAAAAGAGTGATTCTCTGCATGACTCACTCTTTGTAAGCACAGTTTCAGCTCAAAAGAAAGCACATTTTTGGCAGATCTTACAAGTGAATGAATCGTTGAAACGCATTTGACACACGAAGTGCTAAGTTCGCGTTGCCAGTTGCAGAATTTGTTTGACAAGCATGAAATGGACACCACCGCCTTGGAGCGTTGTCGCGATCAGCGTCCTGCTCGGCGCTGCTGGCGCGTATCAGTACCTCTCGTCGCCGCGTCCTGCTGAGAGCGCGAATGCAGGCGCTGCGTCGAGCGCTCTCTGTGCTGAAAAGAACTCTCTGAAGCCAACGAAAGAGCAGCGCAAAGCCGCCGATCGCGTGAGTCGTCGCGCCAAGAAAGACGAGCAGCTCGTGGCAAAGAAGCACGCGCGCGCCAAGATCCGCTTGCAGCAGCAGCTCGAGATGACGGACGAGCAGAAACGCGAGCAGATGGAGTGCATCAAGATGGAGCGCGTCGAGCAATACGTGCGCTTGCCATTGTGATGCTGCAAGTGTTGGGTGTCATGATCGATGCGTTGTAGGTTCTGAACGTGCTGTGGTGGTTGTGTGGCTTCATGGACATGTGCTAATAGCAAAAGCTGGACGACGGCATGACGAACGGACTGCGCGTTGTGGTCGACCTGGGTTTCGCTGCATCGCAGTCCCAGCGGGTGCGTGGGGCTCCTCCTTAGTCGCAATGGACAGACTAGCTCACATCCCCATGCGCATTGGTTGTTGGTGTAGGAGTGCAACAGCATCCTGAAGCAGCTCGGGTGCGTCTACGGCTATCTGAAGAGATGTCCGCTCGACAAGCTCATTTCGCTGCACGTTGCGTCCTGCGCGGGTGACGTTGCGGCGCTCTGTGCGCAGCACGGCGCGACCCGCTGGAAGGTGGGTTGGTTGAGCAGCTGGGAATCTAATAGTGCTCACAATCGCCTGCTCGACAACGCACTCACTTCTCCCCTTTGTGTGTCTCTTTCCGCAAAAATGCAGATCGCCTGCCACCACGAGCCCGTGCAGGAGCTCTTCCCGCACGCAGAGGTCGTGTACCTGTCCCCCGACTCGGAGAACGTGCTGGAAGACGTGGACCCAGCGTGCGTGTACGTTGTCGGCGGCATTGTGGACCGGTCTGTGCGCAAGGTGAGTTGAAGAGATCAAGTGGACAGGATCTCGAGTGGGTTTGATTTGCATGGCGTACGCACCTAACTCAAGGGAGCCATCTGCCAAACAAACTGCAGGGCGAGAGTCTTGGAAAAGCAGAGACGCTGGCGTACCGCACGGCGCGGCTGCCGCTGCAGGAGCACCTCTCGGTGCGCACGCACGTGCTCAACATCGACTCGGTGCTCATCGCGCTCAACGAGTTTGCGAACCACCGCGAGTGGCCGCGCGCGTTCGCGCAGGCGATCCCCAAGCGCATCACCGAGACAAAGAGGAGAGAGTAGAGAAGATGGCTTCTTGGAGATCGATACACTTGCTTATATATACTGTTCACATCTTGAGAAAAGGCAAAACGCAACACACTTCGTCAAGTCTCAGAGACATTGACGATGACCGGGAGGTGCGAGCGTCCCCACACGAAGCGCAGGAACGACGACTTCTGCTCGTCCGAGAACTCGCTCAGCACGTCCCAGAAGAACGCCACGTGCGGGTCCGCGGCCGGGCAGCCATCGCCGCACACGAGTGTCAGGAACTCGCGCCACGTGGACAGACCGAGCGTGGGTGTCGGCAGGATCGTCGCCACTCCGCGCGCAATGTCGTCGCACACTTTCCGGAACTCGTCGAGTCGGTACTTCTCAACCGCTCTCGCATACGCCTCCTTGTCGTCCCACGTCACGCGCACGTGCTTGCCGCCGGGCACGAGCTCCACCTCCTGCCTGGCACTTGACAGCACCGTGAACGACGCGTCGATGATCTCGTCAAACATGCCCTCCGAGATGCCGTGCGCATCGATGTGGTAGATCGTGTCCACGACCTGGAAGCACCCTTGGTGGATACACTCGATGTCTCGGCGCGACACGGGCTCGTGCACCAGCGCCTTCCAGAACACGGACGGCAGGTTCAGGTCCAGCGGCGTCTTGGTGCGGATCGCGATGCCCACGAGCTTGCCGAGGAACTCGACCGTCTGCACCAGTCGCGGGTCGCTGTGCAAGTGCACGTTCGGCACAAACACCTCGCGGTTCTCTTCGATGCGGTCGCCTCGGTTCTGCTCTTCGACCACCAGCATGAGCTCAACCAGCACCTGGAGAAGAGAGTTGAGCATGAGCCCGCCTTCTTGGTCGTGGTTCAGCATCTTGATCTTCGAACGGCAGTAGAGCAGACCGCGTTTATCCTTCCATCGCCCTCCGCTGCGGATCACTTTGGTTAATCCTCGCACCAAGTCGACAGCCAGCTGACCGCACGTTGGGATCTTCTCCTTCAGAACCTGCTTCACAAGCGCAAAGAGACCCGCCGAGAGCTCTGGTCGAAGCAGGCTGGTGTCTTGATTGCCCTTGCTCGGAGTGCTGCGCAATGACTTTTGGCATGCCAAAAGCGTGTCCACAAACGCCAGCACGCTGTTCACAGTCACTGGCGCACACAGGATCTTGTCTTCCTCGGACAAGTTGAGCGCAAACGCAATGCTGGGCTCCGTATTTTCGACGTCGTTCAGAGTGACGACAGGGAGCAAGCCGCCGCAGAAGTCCGAGTTGATCGACCACAGAGACGTCTGAACGACAACATCACCGGGGTCGCTCACGCCATTGTCTGACTGATTCTTTGTGTTGAGAAAACCGGCTCGTCGCCATCCTTGCCAAGAGCGTCACAGCTGCTATTCGCCTCTGCTCTCCACACACAACGGAACGAGTTGACGCGCTTCACGAGATCTTCGCGAACACACCGAGCGCTTGAGAGAGCTGGAGGCTCGAATGGATCTTCCTTGCTTCCTGCAACGCAGCCCATCGAGACGTATCCAGGCGGGGCGATCGGCCACCAAACAGATCGAAGCTGCTTTCGCTGGAAATCTTCATCGCTTTCGATGTTCTTTGGAAGTCCTTTCCCAGTAACGTCGACACGCTCAAATCCGACTGGAGGAAGCAGCAAACCATTGCCGCGATCGCTCACGAGAATAACAGGGGACTCTGGGGTGTCGTTACCGCAGTGAACGACGTCTCCGAGACTGAACCAAGTTGCAGCGACCCCAGTCTTGAGCGCGATAGGCATTGCGGGACGCCAGATCGTAGCTTGGTGGTCGGTCGACGCTCTCAGCCACGCATCGTTGTGCCTACCAGCAGAGTGTTGACGCCGTCTCCACTTGCGGCGGTACTTGAGCAGAGGATCTGGTGACGGGACGCTCCACACTCTCTCATACGAGCCCACAACCATGCACTCGAGTCCACCAGAGAGACTGAACGGTCCCTTCGGGAACAAGCACTCCATCTTGCGACTCTTTGACGCCGACGCGTCCCAGCTCACCAAGCTCGACTGGGAGACTAGAGTGCGAGAGATGATATGCATCATTGTATCGTACATCACACCTTCGAACAGAGTCAGCTGGAAGGGTTCGCCCGCGTCGTTTACATCACTCTGTCCCGCACCAGCTGGGTCACCGCGCATCAGTGCTTGCATGACGCTCTCCACTTCTGTAGACTCTGAAGTCGGCGTGTCGTCGCTGCTGAAGTCGACAGACAGTGCGAGCGTCGATAGGATGTCGACTGAGCGCAGGTTCTTCGACAGTGTCAGCGAAGCTGACGTGCTCATGATACCACTCGCCATCCGAGACAGGATGTGCTGGCTTTTGCCCTGTGACTTGTCGAATTTCGGTTCATTGTTGTTGGTCGCAATGGTTTTGGGTCGGTCCAAAAACGCCACAAGCTGACGCAACGTAGTCCGGTCGCCAATTGGACTGAGCAGGCTCTCGCCGTCGCTCACAATCTGTGGAGTCAGAAAGAGTTCGCAAATGAGTCACTCAGTAATGAGCAATACATACATCATACGAACCATTGCCACACACGTCAGGTCGCACACCTTTGAGAAGAGTCGCACAACGTGGTCGAGAGCTTTCCGCGCGTGGACCGCAGTCAGCAGCTGACTCAGGATTTCCTCTTCTTGCTCGACCTCATGCCAGTCCATGGTGCGCACTCGGTCGTCAAAGCAACCGTTGCACTCGCTCCACACCGATATCTCGGTTTGAACAAACTCTCCGTTCGAGTCTGTTGGTTTGCCCTTGTGCGGACTCCCACTTGGTCGAGCAAAGCGTTGCAGGGCTTGCACGGCACTCGAGTCCGTCAGCATATAGCTTGGGTTCTCATCAACCAGCTCTTGGTAGTTCATCACCATGTCGCTCTGAGCTGGAGAGTCGAAGCGAGCAGAGTCGCCGCGACCTCTGTTTCTCGACGCCAACTGATGCTTTGGCTCAACGCTTTGCAGCGACTTCTCCAGCGCAACCCCGCGAGTCGACAAAAGCAGTCTCACTGCGCCACCGAAATTGTTCTCGCTCTGGCGGAGCGTTTCGGCGCAGACCTCTTCGCTCTTTCCTAGGATAAACGCTAAATGGCGAACATTCGGCGGGAAAGACTCGCGCGAGATATGCACCTGTGTAGGTGTTAGCATATGGTTCGGGTTCTAACGGTAGGTAATGAATAATGAGTGAGCTTTAGAGCAAGGTGGCGCTTACCATTTCTTGCGGGTAGTTCATCTGGATAAACGCGAATGCGTCGCTCAGATCTCCCTCAGTGGCTCGCAAAGCCTGGTCGCACTGGTCCTCCGTCACTTGATACCCTGCATCTTGAAGCCGGATGAGCAGCTCTTCCGCGGCGGCTTCGCCATCCATGTCATCTCGCGTGATCTGGGTAAAAGAGGTGAGAACACACTTAGCAATAACTCGCTGCTCTCAGTTGCTTTCGAGCACAGTAAATACTTACAAATGGAGAAGATGATGAAGATGACAATGCCGCATCCCCAGATACATTCAAGAGCCGTGTCTCGGGGATGTCATCCATGAAGAATCCGCGGGTCCCATGGCGCTGAGCAGTTTCTCGGTTCACGCTCTCTCGTCCAAGCGCGATGCGCAACGCTTCGCTGGCTGCACTCTCTTGAACTCGCAGACCAGCCGGTTCTCCAGGCGAGAAGCTGTCCCTTTGTTGGTATGACGCTGGCGAGAGCACTCCCGGAGGCACCATGTCCTGGTACATGCTCGCAGTCGGGGAGACAACCGAAGGTGTGCCAGGCGCCTGCAGGACAGAGGAGCGCGGAGAGTTGAAACCACCTACACGAGGAGAGCCGACTGCAGGGTTCGGGGAAAGCAGCGCTCGGGGAACTTCGCTTTCAGCAATCGATGTGATGAGGCGCAGTCCTTGCGCTGCTCCAATGCGATTGCGAGACATCGACGGATCCACACCTCAAGAGCACCCACAACACTTGGTCGCGATAAAAGCGCGCGTACAGTGCATCCACAGATCCTTCGCTTGCGGTCGCAGCAGTTGTCTTGAGCGACAGATACTTGAGAATCCCGACGCAAATGTCCTTGAGACTGATGTTCACGTCTGTGCGATTCCCGCTTTCCTGCAGAGAGGAGTCAATGTCGTTGCACGCGGCTCCCGATTGCACCAGCTTCAGATTCTCAAGCAAGAAACCAGTGAACGTCCGAAGAACAGGATTCAGTGCTCTCTTGGCCGGAACGACAGCTTTGCTCTTTTCATCTGGAGCCCGGTCGCGTGCAGACTGATACATCAGCGCACGCGTCAAAGCCCATGCTGCTGCGTGGAGCTTGACGAGTGGCAGCTTCCGCTGCATGCTGCTTCGTTTGCTTTTTACCGGGGCTATCTTTGTCGGACCTTCACTGGCGCTATGGCGATCCATCTCTTTCATGAGCGACTCATAGAGCGCTTCAGAGGTAGCTAAGCAGCTATGCTCTGGCAAGTCTTTCGCATGCGCTGGGTCATCCTTCGCGCTCTCTGGGTCACTCTGGCTGGACCGTCCAGTCAAAATGTAGGAGCTGTAGAAGCCGGCTGCGATGCGCACGACATCGCCATTCGAAAGCGAGTTGGACGGGACTGGGAGCGGCAGATCTGCAGACGGCAGCGTTCTTGCCCCGCACCGAGCTGACCCTTGTTGTTCCGTCCGAACACCACGACTCGCCCATTTGACAGCAGTATGAGCGTGTGGTAGCATCCGCACGATGTGTACTTGATCTTTGACGACAAAGGCAAAGGCACATACTGCGGCGTGTTCTTGTGGTCTCCCGCACCACTGGAGTCTCCGGCCACAGTCGCAGCTGCATTTGAAGACACTTGCAAATGTCGTCCTTTACGTTTCCCATCCCAGCCAATTGTGGACCCCTCGATCGGAGCGGCGACAAGTCCACCTGATACCACAGCCGTCGGGAACTGGAATCCATTCGTGCGAGACCAAAGTTTGGGGGAATTGGAGCAGAAAGATCCAGGTGCACCTCGGTTTCTCTGACTGCAATAGTCGGGAAGTATCCGGACGGGAAGACTTCCTTTGCGCCAAGAGAAATGCTGAACACACGAGTCGCATCGCTGAAAAACTCGAGCTTCTTTTCGTCACAGCTCAGCAGCACTCCAAGCACATCTCCTCCACGCCAACGGATTTCGGACTTGTTCGTCGGTTTCGCGTGAATCGAGTCTTTGTGGAGGTGCAATCCGTGAGGGCAGCTCTCGTCAAAGATATTGAGATCAGCAGTCCCGCACGTGACTCCGACAAAGACAGGAGAGTCGCTCTGAGAACGAACGGACACTTCCCAGTACCATCGTCCTCGACTCAATGCCTCGTCAAACACCGCAAGCGTCAATCTGGAGCGAGTTTTTCACCCGCTCCAGCTTGTCAGCTCCGTAAGAAGCGACGAAAGTTTGATTCGATCAATGTGCTCCCAGTCACTTGGTCTGTATGGCAGACAGCACACTTCCAGCACCAAAAGCATACCATGGATAGCACGTTGCAGCAATGCCAAAGTAGGCTTTTGCTCGCCTTGCGTCGAAGTCGCCTCGACAAGACGCTTGATCTGGACCAAGTGGTCGGTGCACGATGCAAGGAGCGAAGAGAGGAGGCTGAAAACTCGTCGCCAATCATCGCAGCCAATCTCGCGCCGGAGAACTCCAGATCCTGCAAATAGTGGACTTTCACCGTGCAGGAAATTCCTGGTAGCAACTTGAGCGGCGACGAGCAAGCTCCACTAGGGACGACAGGCGCTGGTGACAAGTGCGAGAGCAGATGCGCTCTGCGGATGATGGGTTCGCAAACTGCATTGTAGAGAGCCTGTTGTCGCTCTTTTGCAAGAGCATCTGGCGCGAAATTCTCTGTCCCAGCTTTCTCACTACAGTCACAGCATTCGTTTTAGCCGCGCTGATCTGGAACGAGTGAGTGCGTGACAAATCAGAACGTACCTGGAAAGAGCTGCAAGTTTCTGTTGTTCTCGGACGATCCTGTTCGCAAAAACAACAAACTCGTCAGTCACTCTCATCCTGAATATGCTCCACCACCATCGTCGGCTTACCATCGACGAAGCTGCAGAGCGGATCTCCTCGCACAGCTCGATCCACAGCTTCGTACCCACCGCTCTTCTCAATTGCCGCGTCAACACTGTCTTGGCGCTTCAAACGAGACCAGGATTTTTGAAGGTCTTGCAGCCACATTCTGCTTTCCTTTAGCGTTGAGTCGGAGACTTCCAGTTGCTGCGTGATGTCTGCCGCGTTGGGACAACTTCCATCCTGCACTTGATGAAGTGTGCTGGAATCCAGCGTCTGGGAGATTGGTTCCTTTCGAGACGCTGGGTAGATGTGCTGCGATAAGATCGTTCGACTCGGATTGAAGGAGATCCTCTCTGCATTGCACTCCAACTCTCGCAATTCGATCAGATCTCGTCCTCTGGTGAACTCGATGAGGAGCGCTTCAGCTCCAAACAACTTCACCAAGTCTGGCGGGATCGAGACCCTGTGCAGCTCCGCGCCGTTCTGACCGTCATGCACCTTGTGACTCTTGAAGCTCGGACTACTGGTAGCCTTTGTCCAAATACTCTTCAGAATCTCGCCGTATGTTGGCGAAGTATCCGGCGGAAGTGACAAGCAGCTCGACAGCTCTGTGGTGACTTGTGCTGTTTGCGACAGATCGAACTTTGTGCAATTGTCACTTCGCTCGTTCTGGTGCTCAGACTGCGCGAGAAGTGCGGCTGTTTGTCGCTCGAGAGCTTGCGCACCACCTAGACTCTTCAGAACCAGATGCGTCGCCGATGAGAGCTCCTCCAACCGCGACCAGAAATCGTCCAAAATGGACGGTAGCTGCTCGCGAATAGCTGGCAACGAAAGCAGCTTGCCCGGGAATGTGTGCTGGGTAATGTACGGAAGTACTACAGCTCGACTTGGTGGCAGTGAAGAAGCACGCTGCATAGCTCTGACGTGAACAGCACGAGCTTCGAGCATGCCGACTGAACAATGTGCCGTCCATCGTGCGTATACTGCGAGCACCAGTAAATGGCAGCTCGAAGGAACACATTGAGGCACTTGAAGTCGTTGCTGCTCTCGAGCATCTCGAGCCCTTTCACGACAGTGATCTTCTTGCCGAGGTCGTCAAAGTCTCTGAGGAGATCGAGCGTCTGCTTCCAAAGAGCGCTCAGCAATGTATCCATGAACTTGATAATGACTGAAGTTGATGCTTGAGTCGTCTCAGAGCCCTCTTCAAATAGAAGAGCAGACTCGCTCATGAGCTGGAAGAGCATTTTTGCAGACGTGAAGCACGGAATGAGCATCGGGACGAGCAGCTTCTTCGTCGGAGAGCAGTCGCTCTGACCAGCCGATGTGTCTTCCAGTAATCGATTCATGACTTGGATTCGATCGAGCAAAGATGGAAACAGGGTCGAGAACCCATAGTAGATCGACGAGGCTGTTTCCTGCTTCACGGCATGGTAAAACCAAGAGACTTCCCCTGAGCTCGGAACCTTCGGAGAGTGCTCTGCGATTTGGAACAGCAATTCGCGGATTGAGTGGAGAACACCTCCCGGCTTTGTCGCCAGCGAGGACAAGCCGATTTCAGCAGTATCCAGGCAGCAGCGGGACAACTAGAAACACAGCAACAGATAAAAAGAAGTAGTCAGACTCGAGTCGTCAAAAGCAGCCAACCGAACGCAACGCGCTCACTCACCTCGAAGAAGTTCAGCTTCAAAATCCGAATTGTCACGAGAAGTGGATACAAGACTTGCATCACAAAGTCACTGTGCATCGCGCGCTCTTCAAGCGACTCAACGCTGGCAAATTTGGCAGCGATGCTTTCCAACAGGAGATACAACGCAGAAAACGTCCTTTCCTTAGGCTCGATGCAAAGCGACCGGTAGACGCAGGGTGACAGCTGAATGTAGAATCTGGTCGTCATCACTGGCGCAGAGCCCTCGAGCGTTGGAGGGTAAGAGGATGCGTCGAAAGAGCCTTGACCTGGAGCCTTCAGGACCGCACTCGATGCCGGATAGACAATAGCTCTCGAAATGCTGTCACAGTCGCTTGCAATCGTTGGCGGGTACGTGTTCACAGCCATTGCTCGCCGCGATGGACTTGACTTTTTGCGATCGCAGCGCTTGGATAGGGCGAGGAAGCATCACCCGCTCGTCGAAATGACCGAGCAGCTGCAAGTCGCTGCTCATATCGGTACTTCTCCTTCTTGGTGAGCTGGTACACACCCTGCAGGTTCTTCACGTAGCTGCCAACGCGCGCGTCAAACACCCCAGGTGCAGCGCCATGCTCTCTCTTGGAATCGCCGAGCTGGCGCAGCGACTCTGCTCCACCTCGGTTGCACTGATCCGTCGGCGTCGCTGCCAAGTTGCCAATGTACTGGAACAGGTCGTTCACCGAGTCGACCGAGCTGACAATCTCGTGCATCTGTCGATCTGGGCTCTGTGAAGCAACCGCGCCGCTAACTTCACTCTCTGTCAGAGATCAAAACATCAGTGCCATCAGATGTTATGCGCACTGCAGCTCATCAGCTAGTTTTCAGGATGGAAACTGGGCATGGCACTTACCCTGTGGGAGACACCGGATCGCGTGGCTGAACTCCAGAATCTTGGACAGCGCGTCTTTGATCTCTTCGGTCGTCGTCGTGACGGCACCGCCTGTCAGGTCACCAGTCTTGACTGAGTCACAGAGCGCCACGTAGTTTGACGGCAGCGGATGCAAACGCGCCGGCTGTTGCTCACCCGCTCGAGTCGCTGAACCCTGCATGCCCAGAGCTGCGACGGGGTGCGACCCTTGCTGGCTCATGCTGAATGGAGCGTCTCGAATTCACGCACCGCCCGCTGTCAGCAATGACGTCCTCTCGCTCGCTCGCTCTATCGACTGTCTTGTTGCCGCGCTTTCCTCGACACGAGCCCGCACTTCCCACGCAGTGCGCGCTTCGCTGCAATCCTCTTTCAAGCGCAGGCAGCGTGGTTCGTCGCCCGCTCGGTCGCTGCTCTCAGCAAAAGCGCGTCTGTTTGGCTGCAGAGGACACAAGACAACAGGCGCAACGGCTGCGATAGAAGAAGCGCAAATGAAAGATCGTGCTGGCGTCGTCAAAGGACTTTCAGGACGGAACTGCCATCGCTTCGCCCTCGTCACTGACGAGTCGTAATTACGCGCGCTTCGCTGCTGCTCATGATCTTCAGCATCTGCGAGCTTCCTGCTGCTGCTTTTCCCTTTTACGACGAGTCGTTTCGCCATCCCATTGCTGCATGCTGTTTGAGCAAGCTGGCGCGCAGCCATGTTTGTTTCCGCGTCTCTTTCTCTTCAATTGAATGCTTGAAGGTGCTGACAGGAATGCAAAGCGCATCCCATCGCGATCAAGCAAATAAAACTCGAATAGAGTATGGGGAATTGAAACAGCGAGTGTGAACTGCATTGCGTCATTTTCAGTGACGTATCGTCCACCGTCTCTGTCACCAGCTCAAATGCAGCAGCCCTGAGCGTCAAGTTCCTCTCGCTGTGGTGCTTGTCAGGACGCTCGCAGCCATCGTTGTGAGCGCGCAAGCAGCAATGCTCTCATGAGATTATTTCGTTAGTGCTGGTCTCAAAACGACCGATTTCTGCAGAAAACGAACGAAAATGAACGATTTTCGCAAACACATCTCTGCCGCCGAAATTTGGCTTCTATGCCTTGTATAGCGAGTACCTGCTGTAAACGAGAGTGTGAGCATTGTTAGCACTCTCAGCAAGCCACGCGATCGCTGCGAAAACGTGAGTGCGCTGTAAAATAAAGGTGAGGTCGCTCTAAACAGGTCCAAACAAGCTTCGTTTCGCATTGAACTTGACCTGATGCTATCTCCTCTTCCTGCTATCGTTGTCAGAAAGATGTATCCATATTTCCAGCCAACCCTCGTTCGCGAACTCCTCAAAGCGCCGCGTGATTGGCTGAAACACTGCTCCTTTGCAGATCTGTGTGATTAGCATAGGGACAAACAGGTTTCTTCTTCTTCTTCCTGTACTGCAGCTGGCAAGAGAACGAGAACGAAGCAGGCGCTTCCTTTTTCGATTTAATTCGGCGCTCTCTATGGACAAGAAGAGCGACAGCGTCTCACTTTGTGTGTGGGAGAAAGCAAAGGGGGAAGAAGAAGAAGAACGAGAAGAACGAGAGAGAGCAGTCGCAGTCACACTGCCAGTGAACGAGCGAACGAGCGAGCGCGTCGCCTTCAGAGCTGCGTATTCCCCAAAAAGCCCACCTCGTGCAGCAAACAACGAGCGTTTTGTCAGTAAATGTAAGTGCTTTCGTGAATGCAGATGCGCTGCGTGCCATCTGCTGCTGCTAAAGCGGCCACACACGAGGGTTGGTGTTGCGCGCTTCTTGGTGTCAAGATTGATCTCGTTGTTGCTGGTCTCTTACTGTGTGCTCTCTGTCTGTATTTTCTCTGCAATAACCAGCTGGGACTGCGATTGCATTTGCTCACAGTCAGTGCGTTGACGGAAGGAAGGAAGAAAAAGCCCGCGCATTCGCAAAGAAGACGTATCGCAGCGCGATCGACAAGAGCCATCTGTGTGTGTGAGCGACGTTGAGGGATTGGGGACACGAGACACCAACCCTGAAGCTTTGCTTGTGCCATCACCACTCGCATTCTGTCTGGCTGCCTGGCGTCCGCTTAGCGCCTGACTAACGAGCGACGCAGCAGTGAACACGCGCTAGCACGCAGAGGAGAGTGAGCAAGCGATACAGGCGCTTGCGAAGAGAGGATACGCTTGCTGTCTGCTGTGGTAAGTGGCAGCAATGACGCAGATATCGTACGAGTACGGGCTGCCGCCGTCCAGCGCGCATGCAGGAAGCGCAGAGAACGAGACGAACCCGAATCAGCACAACCACAAGCGCGGCGCGCGCAAGCCGCTCGAGAAGAGCAAGCTGTCGGTCGTCGGCAAGAACCTGCACGCGAAGAAGCACTCGCTGCAGTTCCCCGCAGACAACACGGAGTTCTACACAAATATCTGGACGGCGCCACCCACGACCGCGGGGAGGAACAAGGAGAGCGTGCAAAAGTTCATCGACATCAGCCAGGTCTCGTATGTGGTCACGACGATCGATTTCAAAGACGGCTACGAGTCGACCAGCGACTTTGAGCTCGTGAACATCTGGACTATGGAGGCGTACTCGGTCACGTCGACGAACAGCATGAGCGTCGAGGCGGGCCACTCGGCGCGCTACTTGAGCAACCTCGCCAACATCTCGGAGGCAGACGAAGACGACGCGCGCACGACCCACTTGTCCAGCTCAGCGCCAATACTCGACTCGGCAGAGGAGGAAGAAGCAGCGGGCTATTCGTATCGCGCTCGCAGTCGATTGCGGAAGGGGATCTCGGAAGAAGACCTGGAGATGGTGGCGAGCGTCCCAGTCTCGGGACCGCTCAGAAGAGGCGACAGCATCGTATTCTCGCCCGTGCTCGCAGAGAACAACGACGTGGACCGGAGCTGGCACGCGCGCTTCTTGCTGGGCATCCACGAGCCTGTGCGCCACGCGCTGTTCGTGATCGACTGCTTCTTAGAGCGAATCCAGCGACGCGGGTCGCCGACCGAGTGGAACGTGAGCGAGTTCTTCCAGTGGTTCAAGACCCACTTTGTCGAGTTTGTCAAGAACCAGCACGACGTGAAGACCAAAGTGCTGCTACCGCTGGTGCAGGTCGACTACAACATCAAGCGCGACATCCACTTGTGCTACGAGCGGATCTTTGAAGTGCTCGACGCGATCGCCGCGCAGGAAGACCACATCGTGTTCTCCGCAGCGTCCGAGTCGACTTCCTGGCAGGACCGCCTGTTCGTTCTTCAGAGCGACATCCGCAAGCTCAACCTGCTGATCAACTCGATCCTGACCGCTGAAGAGAAAGTGCTGAGCCCTCTGCTCGGACGCATTTTCTCCGAGCAAAACTTCCAGCGCTACGTCATGCCGCGGATATTCCGCGCGACCAAACCGAAGCGCGTCGTGATTCCCTGGATCGTCGAGCGGTGCCGGATCTGGGGCGGCGACAAACTGGCGCAGGCGTACAAGGACGAGCTGCCGTTCACCGCGCGGTTTCTCTACGACCGCATGTGGCTGCCGTACTTTGTGAGTCACGTGGCGCTCGCGATGAAGCACCTGGACACTGAGATGACTGGGATGGTGGCGGAAACTTCAGACTCCTGGTGCACGATCATGTAACATTTTCCGAGCAGGCAGTCGGCTGAGCAGAAAAGATGGAGTGTCCATACAATTCTCGCGGTGTATTTAAGAAAAATCGCGAGCGTATATGTATGAGGCCGTGACTGGTGGCAGCAGTGCTCCGACTTCTTTTTATTAGAGAGATATCATCACCAACATGTAAATAAACTTGCTGGTTGAAAAAAGTGGGACTTCGGTTCCGAATTCTTTTCTCTTTGTGACCTACCTCCATCCGCAGAATGGACAGAAGAGCGGATTGAGGAGCTCCAGTTGGCGTCTCGCGTGCTGGATCTGCTGCTTCTCGAGTTGGATCTCAGCGGTGGTTTCCAGCACCAGCTCGCACTTGTTTGCGCGGATCTGCTGCTGCTTTTGCATCTGCAGCCTCTCGACTTCCATGCGGAGCGAGTGGAGAACGTCTTCGTTGGCAAGTTTGGACTGCAGATCGCTCTGGGAGACACGGAAAACTCGGCGACAGTCACCGCAAATCGCGTGCTCGCCAAGCAGATCGACCCAGTCGCTCTTGGAGCTGTCGAATGGCTCGAGTTCCCGAATCTGCTGCCGATTCACCACGATTTCGGTGAAATGAAGCTGGTCACCGAGTCTCTCCGCTTTCACGTTCTTGCATGTCCGCACAGAAAGAACGTGGAGCTTCTTCTCCATATGGTCGACTGCCACGACAGCACCGAGCTGCGCGTCTACAAACTCGAGTTGACTCAGCGTCAGCAGAGACCCCAGCCTGATCTTCTCATCATGCATTCAACGAACTCAGATCCGACAGAAAATATCAGCACGCTGTATATCAAGGATGCGAATCTACCTGAAAGTCGTGTTTGCTCAACTGCAACCACTGCGGTCGCTGCGGCCGTGCGCACAATCTGCATCGTAGGTCTCGATCGTCCTCTGATGATCCACTCGGTGCTGACTCTGGTTTCTTCAGATGCTCGTTCCAAGAGCAGCACTCGCGGCACTGCCAGCGCACCTGAGTGCCTTCTTGAGGGTCAGTGGGCGGTGCATTTTCAACCGGAAACACCCCCGACAAGACCGCGCGCATGTCTGTAAGAATCGAGATCTGGAATGTGGTGCTTGCGCCTCTTGCAATGTGTGGCTGCGCACGAATGCTGCTGCTGCTGACCTATTTTCGGTGTCGCCCACACTTTTTCACGCTGCAGAGCTCGACTCCATGACTGCGAGCGTGCCTCAGTTGAATGCGATAGTACCAGTGCAGTTGTGAATACTTACAGGCTGGGTGAAGCGCAGCAAGTGTTCACCTTCACTTGCATCCGCAGCAGTACCAGCATTTGCTACTACCACTAAGGAACTGCTCGCATCAAATGAGCTCAAGGTGCTCGCTTAAGGATGCATGCTGCGATCCTGTGATGTGATTGTGAACATTGAGAGAAACTCAATGTGCGACATGATACACAACCCTCCACAGTTTCTATTTTCTGTATAAATGGATATCCTGTATGACTTGAGTCGTGTTTTGCGAGAAAACGGTCTAAAGTCTCTTCTACTTCACAGTACCCTTTCTAAACAGCTGCGGATCTCGAGGAGCTCAAAGTTTCCAAAGAAGAAAAGTTGTGACAGCTGGAAAGTGCGCATGAAGAGCGACGCAGTGGAGATGAATACGGTGGTCGCAACAACAGCGACGCCTCCGCCGCAGAGCTCCGCACCAGACGCCCAAGCTGCTCCAGCGCCAGCACCAGCAGCGCCAGCAGCAGCACAAGCAGCAGCAGCGGCAGCATCAGCTCCACCACAAGCGCCACCAGCAGGATCCGTAGTAGTAGTGAAGGAGACGATCGGCAAGGATGGTCAGCCAGTGAGAGAGTGGATTGATACGCTCCTCATGGCTGCTGTCATCGCAAAGGACAAGCAGCAGCAACAGCCGGGCGTGGATGAATGCGCCGAGCCTGCAACAGAACAGCCGGGAGATCCAACAGCAGCAGCGACAGAGCTTGTGCCAAGTGCAGAGGACGCAGCAGCAATGGCTGAGAACATGTCATCGAACGGATCCGACACTCAGAACCGCCCCAATGCAAACGCGATTGCCACCACAACCCCAGAAGATACCAAGAAGGACACGAC
>JAASFO010000358.1:0-24220 GCA_023333815.1 Globisporangium recalcitrans
GAAGGGCTATCAGTACCTGATCGACTGCGCTTCACAGGGTCCGGACATTGAGATCCGCATCGGCGGCGTGACTTTCCCGATCACAAAGGAAGAGTACACGCTGCACCGCGAGGGTCATGATGAGTGCCTGTGGGCGATCCAGGGCTCGTTCGGAGGGATCGACGCGTGGGTGTTTGGCGCGACGTTCGTGGAGAAAGTGTACACGGTGTTCAACTGGGGCGACGCGGACAGCAAGCGACGCATAGGCTTTGCCTTGCGCGCTTGAGCAAGTGTAAGTACTAGGCTCGTCCGTACAGCTTCTGATATCTGAACGATTAAGAGCAGCACCATGCAGCATTTCGCTTGCCTCTCCTTCTGGATTGAATAACAAACAACCTGCAGTACAACCAACTCTCGTTGGGTTGGACGATGCAACCTCCCGAACACACTCCCACAGAAACGTCGTCTATCACAGCTTCACATTTTTGTTCTCGTCTATTACTTGATCTGATCACAGCCCGACTCTCCTACCGAGACGGACTATGCAAAGTGCTCTCGGTAGATCTTGAAGAGCGTCATGGAGAGTCCGATGGTGCCCACGCACACACCCGCGGCGAGCATGAGCAGCGGTCCCGCGTGGCTTCTCGACACAAACGCGTGCGGCGAGAGCAGCATGTAGAAGAGCGCCGGCATGATGAAGATCAGCAGCGAGCCGGAGACCGACCCGACGATGCTCAGCGGGATCTTGACCGACGGCACGAAGATGCTGCAGACCAGGATGAGCAGCTGCGACACGAGCGTCACGGTCGCGTGCTCGCGCGAAGTCGCGGCGCTGCTCGGGGTCTGCACGCCGTTGTTCTTGAAGCGCAGGTAGACGCTCAGGACGCACGAGCGGAAGGGCCACATGGCGATGGGCGTCGTGAGCAGCAGCGCCAGCCCCATGCAACTGCGGCCAACAAGCAGCGGGAACTTGAGCAGCGGGTTCGCGGCCACGTACTCGTCCGAGAAGTTGAGCAGGATGTTGTCCTTCGTCGCGTCGCCAAACTGCAGGTACCCGAACAGTCCGATGATCTCGTAGAGCACGAACGCGATGCCGATCGCACCAAACACGGCGCGGTTCATGCGCGCGATCGACCGGCTGCGCAACTCGTCGTACACGGGCAGCGCGGTGTTGTGGCACGCGAACGCGCCGATGAGCAGCGTCACGGTGTACACGCTGCCCGGATCAAAGCGCACGGCCTGCACGCGCGAGAAGTCGATGGCGTTGACGTCTTCGACGACGTCGCCGCCCTTGGACAACGTGCTGTGGCTGTTGTACACGACGAGGAACGCGAGGAACACAAACGCGACGACGTACGTGATCGACAGGATCGCCAGCACGGACGAGAGGCGCAGCTTGCCGATCTTGCGCGCGAGCGACAGCGGCAGGATCACGCACGACAGGCAGATCACAGTCACCATCCACTTGTGGGCGGCGTCGACGCTGAACACGGCGGCGAAGAGGTCCGTGATGAAGATGAAGTAGCTCACGAGCGTGCCGAAGCCGCCGAAGATGAACGTGAACTCGGCGAGCATCGTGCCGAACGTGCCCATCGTGTAGTGCCCGATGCTCTCGTACGTCTTGGCGCAGTGGTAGCCCGCGCGGTCGCTCGCGGTGAGCAGCAGGTAGACCGAGTAGCGCGTGATGAGCGCGATCGCGAGCATCACGAGGTTGCCGAGCAGCCAGCCGCTCGACGCGATCGCGAACGGCACCGCGAGCGTGCCGGAGCCTAGGATCGTGTTCGTGAGCGTGAACATGGAGCCCACGACGGTGGCGGTCGCGTGGCGGTCGAGCTTCGCGAGCTCCTCGGGGGTCAGCGATCCTACTTCGACGTCAATGTCCAAACTGCCGTTGAGCTGCTTTGACTGCGCGGCGTCCTTCAAGAGCCACTGCTTCTCGATCGCTCCTGTGCCGACGCGCGGGCTCTGCACGTACTCCCCCATGGACACGGGCAGGCAGTCGCACTGGTGCTTGATGCTATCCAGGATCTCCTTGGACGCGCTCTTCACGGGCGACAGCGTCAGGCCGCACGAGTGCACCATCGGCGGGCTCGAGAACGCGCTCGGCTGGGGCTTCAAGCGCGTCGGCTGCTGCGTCATGCTTGTCTGTCTACAAGCAGAAGAAGATGGCCGGCTGCAGTCTCGTTGCTACTGCTGAGCACTGAAGAACGAAGAATACAAGTGAGCTGCTCGCCATCTGCCACGCCAAACTCGACCAGTCGTTGACACAGATCGAATGCCGAGTGATGGTCTCCAGAGTCATTCGACCGTTTCGACCATCAGCTTGTCGAAAGAAACGTGCGTCAGCGGATCAGAGTCATCGGATTGGCTCTCTCTGCATTCCGACGCGCTGCTATTGGCTGATACTTGCTCACCTATTCTCTGAGAAACCCACAAAACTCTTCGCCCTTCAAAACACTCATCTCAACACACAGCATGAACTTGCTTTTCTTCTCACACAGATCTGAAAGCACCAATCACAACTGCCAGTTTTTCTTCAAATGTGGTGATGAGAAGCAGTTCTGTCATGTTGCCTTCGTTCGCTTCACGTGTCAAAAAGTCTATTGCAATAGCTTCTTCACTGCTGCTAGTGGTGGTCAGTTCTACATGTAGTTGCGTGTGCGGTGGGCACTTTTTCTCTCGGGACTGTCGGGACAACAAAACTCTCGTGGTACTCTCTCACACAAACTCACTTGTACAGCACGCTCTCTCTCTCGCTTAGGCGTCCAGCAGCTGCTGGTAGAACGAGCTGGTGAGCTCCTTCTGCGAGTAGTCAAACTCCTCGAGCTCGAGGATCTTGATCACGCCGCCGTTCTTCTCGTCGATGAGCGTCACGTACGTCACGGGTTTGTCCACCGGCCGCGCCGCAAAGTTGTCGCCGCCCGGGGACAGGATCGAGCCGTCGTAGAAGTAGTGGTGCGTGGTCACGCGGTCGCGCGCGTCGTTCGTCTCGATCACCTCGGCGATGTCGAGCTCGCCGCAGCCGCCCACGGCGCCGACGCCGCGGCAGTTGCAGCCGTACTGGTTCGAGTGCAGCACCTGCGCGTTGAGCATCCAGAGCGCCGGCTGGTTGGGCTTGGCGCCTTGCGGCATCTGCACCTTGGTCACAAACACCTTGCGGCTGCCGCCCCAGCCGTGGTGGTCGTTGTCACCGTGGTACCCGAGGCAGTCGCCGTTGCACTTCTTGGCCGTCATGATGTTCACCTCCACGCCGGTCTGGATGCCCGGACCGCCGCCGACCTTGTTCGGGTCCGACGCCTCCTTGAGCAAGCCCTTGAACTTCTTGCACGGCGCGTCCCCCTTGCTGACGCCGTCCTCGGTCGCGTAGCCCTGCGGTCCGTGCGTTCCCTTGCCCGAGTAGTCGACGTTCTTGTTGTTCATGAACACGAGGTTGTCCGCGTCGCCGCTCGAGCGGTCGTACGAGCTCACGCGCGCGAACGAGCCGTTGGTGCTCGAGCCGTCGAACACGGCGATGTTGTAGACGTCCATGGGACCACGGAACACGAGCGACACCTCCTCGCTCAGCGGACCCACGGGGCTGTTGAGCGACACCTTCTGCTTCACGCAGCCGTTGAGCTGCGTCACGCGGTCGTACGAGCCCGGCACGTTGCCGGCCTGCTTGCCCTTGTACGTGTACGTGGCGCGCACCTTGCCGAGCGAGGCGGACTCGCCCGAGACCGTGTCGTCGTTCGACGCCGGCGCGACCGTGCCCTGCTGGTTCTGGCCGCTCGCCGAGTCGAAGTCGTAGTTGCTGTTGCCACTGTTGCCACTGTTGTTGTTGTTGTTGTTGCTGTAGCTGCCCGACTTCTTCTTCTGCTGCTGCTGGTTGTTGTTGTTGTTGTTGTTAACCGCAGGCGTCGCAGCTGGAGCCTGTGTTGGCGCTGGTCCGTACGAGCCACCACCGTTGCTGCTGCCGCTCGGGCAAAAGACCACGTCGAACTCGGTGCTGGCCGGACAGTCGTGGGTCTTGACGTCGTCCGGGAAGTGGTACGCGTCGGCGCACACGATCTTGTCGTCCGCCGGACACGCGAGCGCGCGGCAGTTCTTGGCGTTGGTGTTCTGCTTGGGCGAGACGCTCACCGGCACGTTGAAGCCGCGCTTGCCCGTCACGGCCTTGCACTCCTCGAAGCTGCGGCAGTGACCCGGCATGGGCGGGATCACGCTGATGTCGTACCACGCCTTGCCGTCGTTCGGCATCGAGAACTCGATCACTGTAGCATACAACACGAAAAAAACGCATAATCAGCTGCATGAACGAACAGCAATGCAATGCAATGCAATGCAAGCAAACAAGCAAGAGTTGTGTGCGTGCGCGTTGTTGTTGTACTTACAGGTGGCATCCGTGTCGAAGCCGTGGCGGAACATGTGCGCGGTGCCCGCGACGTCGCGCGAGTAGGACGCGCCGGCCGCAATGTCCGAGAGCTTCTCGAGCTTCTCGAAGCGCTCGGAGTGGTAGAGCTCCACGGGCGTGGCGCACTTGTTGACAAAGTTGATCTTGGTCGCGCTCGCGCTCGCGAGGAAGCTCAGCAGCAGCGCGCTGGTTGTGAGGGTCACCTTGACCATGTTTGCTGTCTGTGTGCTGGAGTCTGCTTGTGTGTTCTTGCGCAACAACGCAATGCTTGCTGTTGGTGTTGTTGTTTGGAGTTGCAGGGAAATCGGAGAATGACTGCGTGTGTGGGATCTTCGCCCCAAGTCCCTCCTCCTCTCTCTTGCAATTGTCTTTGTTGTCCGTCCGCACAACTTGCTTGCTCGTTTGTTTTCTTGTTTGCCTTGCGCTTGCAGTCGCAGCGTCAGCAAAAAAGAAAAGCCGTCTGGCGTCTGGGGAAAGAGAGAGGGGAGGACAAAGCCTGAGCGAAAGCCAACAAGAGTGGAATGGCTGACCAATCATGCGGACCGATTGCTTCAAGCGAGTACCATAGCAAGCTCCCACAGAGTTTGATCCTGGGTCCATGTTGGTCCGTCCATCGAGCCATCCAGCCAGCCAAAAGCAAGCGTGGCAGCTGCGGCCGCATGAAGAGGGTGCTGTTGTTCTGTTCCTTGACACCGGCTGTCGGCGTTTGAAGCCGAAAACTGCACGCACCTTTGGATACAAATCCAGTTCGCACGTGTGTGTGTGCGGACAGTCAGTCGGTCCACACTTTGGACACCACGTCTGAATGTCCCAGTGTTCGTTTGTTCTGTTGTTGTTGTTGGCTCTCTCTCTCTCTCTTGCTTGCTTGCTTGCAGACTGACGCTGGATGCTGATGGCTCAGCCAAAACCTGCATCAACAACGCCAGAGCCGAAATGTCCTTCCTCTGTCGTCACATCGTCACGTCGTGGAGTCAGAAGATCCTTCTATCGTTGGATCCAAAAACCAAAAAAATCCAACGGCAAAAACACACTGGCAGCGAAACCTGTGTACTTTTATAATTGCAGCAGTCGCCACGCAGACTTCGATCGCTCTTGCATCGATTTACACCCCTACAAATCAGTGTCGTTCGAAAACCATGCAATCCTGTTTCTCGTGACTCAGGTGCTGTGCTGGAAGTGATCCGGCTCTTCGATTTCTGATAAAATCTGTTTCCTCAGCATTGCAACCTTCAGCAGCAACTCGGCATAACTTCTGCAAGTATGACTGCACATTTGTATTCCTCAACCACAATTGTGCACACATTGATCAAGAATCAAAATGTGTCCCGCGACCCATACAAACAGCACGTTCTATCGTGTGCTTACTTTGACGCTCAGATCCACTCAACCCATTCCCATATCAGAATCAGAATCCCATCCTTCCATCCGCAATAATCTTGAACCTGACAACCATCACCTAAAGCTCACTTGACTAGTGGACGACAGATTGGGTGCGAAATGAACTGGGAGAGATGCTCCTCTTCTTGCGTCGGTATGCTGAACAGGAGACACCACTTGACCCCATGTCGCTCTCTCTCTCTCTCCAGTGAACGAACGAGCCTCGCGACCGCTTGAGCGTCCATGCGACCGGCTACTGGGGCGTGAGTGACATTAATCTGGATATGGCATGATCGTATTGTGCTGACGACGCATGACAGTGCAACCACTATCACTCAGTTGGATCCCATCGGCACAGCTGCGAACATCAGAGCATCGAGAGATAGACAGCGACGTCTTCATGCTGGTGGATCGTTTGAGAAGACTTCCGACTTCTGGATGCGGTGGATGGACGGACAAAGGACAGCGAACCCCGTTGTGGCAATAGAGAGCCTGATCATTCCGTCTCGAGTAGTGGCAGCTCCATATCCAAGTCCGCACCGCCCTACAAAGAGGAAGCTGCAGGACTTCATCCCGCTGTTGCGAATGAAGAGCTCATTTCTCGCACACTGACTCGACAGGTTTGGGCGATGAATCCCACTGGACTGGCGTCTCGAGGTGTTGTTGCTCGTCCGCTCGTTCGCGCGCTTCGTGAGCGATCGACAGTCTGGCTGACGCTCAATTCGTTCTTGCTGCTGCTCTCTTGCCTTGCACATAACTCTGGCTGCTGTCGCAATGAGAATGGCTCACAATGTGACGGTCACTTTCCGAATCACGCGTGAAGGTGGCGGACGAGCTTGAGACAGAGACTTCTGAGGTGCTGGAAGGAGCGTAGAGTTTACGGGCTGGATTGGAGCTCTCAGAAGCGGCGCAGGCTCGGGCTGGACAGTCATAGCTGCTGCTTGTGCTGTGGTAGCAGTCTTGACGTTGTACCCGTCCCACTCGCTGCTGATCGACGACACTTGGCGTGTTGGAACTCATTGCGGACGCCGGTTGCTCGATCGCATTCCTGCAGGATGCATCCGCGAACTCGCTCAGGTTCACTCGGACTTGGACGACTTTGCGAGGTCCTGCGCGACTCGAGACTTGAGCAGCAACCACAGGATTCTGGGAGGAAGGTATCATAACTGGTGTACCTGGAATCTTCTGGACTTCGACAGACCTCGGTGTCTCCATCTTTGGTTCTGCACTTGAGCAAAGAGCATTCGCATTGGAGGAGATTGGATATGCGACTTGCGACGCGTTTGTAGCTGTCAGTGGTGGTGATGTGGCCAAGTGTATCGGATCTGGGCTTCGAGTGGCATGCGCCGCCGAGGTGGCACCTGCTGTTGCTGAGTGGTGGTGGTGACCAATAAGTTGTCGTCGTCGTTGTTGTCCGCGTGAGTCAGCACTTCCACTGTCCCGACGGCGGTGGTGGTAGGACTTTTCCATTCGGAAAGCGCTCTCGTGCTCCTTCTCGTCGTGCTCAAGAGCGATCGCGTAGTCGAGAATGGCTTCGTGGAACTCGCTCTTGGTGTTGTAGCATCCCGCGCTGCATAAACCAAAGCCAAAGAGAACCTGGTGAGCCATTCACACGTCGCCCCAGCCACGAAGAGATAGAGCGAGGGGACCAACCGTGCGTAGCGAGCCATGACGTGATGCGGATTGAGCTCCAGCACCCGTGAGAAGTCCTTGTGCGCGCTCTCGATTTGCCCATTTTTGAAGAACGCCATGCCGCGACTGAACCGCCCGTGGATGTCCTCGGGTCTGCAGTTCAGGATCTCGGAGAAATCGCGGATCGCCAAGTCCCACAACTGCAAAAAAAGTGCCCAGTGACAATGCTGAGAATTTTGAGCCATTACAAGAGCAATGTTTGTCTGAGGGCTTTGGAAGGCGTACCTTTGCCTTCACGCAGGCGTGGCCGCGGATCGCGAGTGTGTGGAGACATGCCGGGTCTGCACGCAGCGATGCACTGCACTCGTCGATGAGCTGGTGGATGTCGAGCAGGTTGGCGAGCGTCGAGGGGCGTCGCGAGAACGACGAGGCTGGTCTCATGCTGCGAGATCAACCAAACGAGAGAGCGAGCACCGTGAGGACGAGGAACGCGTGGGCTGGCAGCACGTCGTCCCAGCGCATAGCCGATTTCTATCAGATGAGCGCGTGTGCAGGTCAGAAATAGAGCGCTAGGTTTAGTTTAATTCCGTGCGTCTCGTGCATTCAGATGACTTGCACTCTTTTGGGTGTTGGTGTCACTGAAGATCATCGCCACCGTTGATCCTACAACCTTCGCTCTTGAGTCTCGATTTCGTCGGTCGCCAATGATCTCGATTCGCTCGTGTTTCTTGTGTGGGATAACTTTGACACTTGTGTTCAGGAAAAGAATGGATCCGGGCGATGAAGCGTCTTGCTCTCTCGTTTTTCCCATATATTCGCCAGCTCTAGGCGCGTTTCGGGTCGAGCGCTTGTATGAGCACTGCGATGTAGTCTTCGTAGTAGACGCGGCCGGTTTGCGGGTCCTTCGCCGCACTCAAGAATGCTGCGCGAGTCGCAACGAGAGCGTTGTAAGGCAAATGTTAGTCGTGATGGCGGCCGGACATCTCAGAGGGCGAGAAACTGGACATTCTGGTCGCACTCTCCATTTCTTTCTCTCGGAACGGCGTTCCTTTCGTGACCAGCAGCTCGCGCATCACGTCTGCTTCAATGTACCCTTTCTTCTCAGTCTCGATCACCTGCATGCATTTACCACCTCAAATCCCATCAGCCACGCACCATAGTAGTTTGTAGGTCCCATCCGTCTCGCTGAACAAGAGCGGCCGTACCAGAAAAGCAGCGAGCAGCGTCTCGTCCGTGTCAGGCTCGTACTCACTCGTGTAGAGCACCTCGAGCATCTTCTTCTCAAAGCGGTCATACGTGACAAACGTCGACGGTTCATCTTCTTGCATCTGCTCTCTTGCATTAGAGCTGAGCTCTACGCCAAGCCACGAGGACCACGAGCAAATGCGAGCATACCTCTGGTAGGATTTTCTTGATAATGTCTTTCTCGCTTGGGTACGCGCCGAGGTACCGCATGATGGCACTCACTTCCCTAGTTGTGGACAAATGAATGGTTACGTGAATGGAGCGAGAGCGTTACGATGAAGGCAGTGCACGTTACTCTTGAATGACGCAGCCCTTCTTGTCCTTGTCAAACATGTCGAACGCTGCGCGGATGCGAAGCTTGCAAGCCGCTTCGTCGTCGGCCACTCCTCGCTGGTTCCCCGCTCCGAGTCCTGCGGCGCTCGCCATGCTTGATCCCTCTTCAAGTGGTGACTGCTTGCGCGTGAATCTTTCAAACTGCATGGACCGACTCGTCAGATCAAAACCCTCATCTGTTTCAGGATGACCTTCGTTGGCGTCCGCTTGCTTTCCCACTTGCAGGTTTGTTGCGCAGGTTGCAGTGGTCAGGACTTGCAAAATGTGTCACTGGCGAAATAGACGCATATGACCAGACTGTAGAGTGCACAGACGAATTTGTTTGCAATCATTACGCTGTCATTTGAGATCCCGCATTACCCTGAGCTTTGCATGAGCTGATCTACGCTTTGAGAACCTAATCACACACATCAAAGTGTTAATATGATACCATGCGCATCGGAGGTTTCCTCACTGGTGCACACAGACCTGCTCGATGATCTGGAACAGCTTGGTGTCCACTTGTGCTTGCTGCAGCTTGCCGATCCGCTTGTTCAAGCGCTGGAAGAACTCTCTCAGGTCGTCCACGTCGCTCGTTGGATAGTCGTATTGCTCGACGTGCAGCAAATAGGTCTGGAGAAAGAGCAGACCGCACACATCCACAGTGTTCCCGAACGCCACGGGACCTTGCTCGCTCTCGTTCTCACGATTCTCTAACTGATCGACGAGGAAGTCCATCGCAATGCACAGATGACCCAGACACGGCTCGCTGCTCATACTCATCGCCTGGGTCGGTGGCGTGAACGTCAACAGCGGCACCAGCTTCTCTTCGTCGATCAAGCGCACACCGTCGACGACGACCATCGAGTCGCGGGCAGTGAGACCCGCAGTCCATTTTGTCAGCAGCGAGCTCGACTGGCGCACAATCTCAGCCAGTTCGGTCTCCATCGACCGATAAAACTCCGACAAGTGGCGCTTCTCGTCTCCTTGGATGGCCTGCAAGTGCTCGTGAAGCAGAGTCTGGTGGGAAAACGAGAACGAAGAAATCGCTGACGCCAGTGGGGGCGTCGCGATCCCCACCACCGACTGCTTCCTGCCTGCATTCTGCTTCTTGTGCTGAAGCTTCTTCGTCTCGGAGAGTGAACTGCCCAGAAGAACGCACGCACGACGCAGGACGAGCCGGCTCTGCTCCATCAGCAGCGCAAAGTTTCTCGGCAGTCCTTGCTTCCACTGCTTCTTCTTGGCTTCCGATCCGCTCACTGCGTTCAAAAAGCGCAGCGTCGACTCCTGCTCATCGATCTGAGCTCGGGTCAAGCGGGTCTGCGGATGCAAAGCAGACAGCATCAACTGCTCGCCGTGGGCGATGAACTCCCAGACCGCATTCCCGCCTTGTTCGTTGAAGCGCGGCTGCTCGCTAGCCGGAAGCAACTTCAGCAACCCCGCGGCAAGGCACAAAAGCGAGCACCACATTTGGTGCGCAACCGAGCGCTCGCAGACGCCTTCGTCAGTCAGCACGTACCCGTGGAACCCACTGCGAGCCTCCTCTTGCTCCATTTGAGCGCGCAGCAACGGGGTCAACTGCGCTGCCAGCAACGGCAAAAGTCGGAGTTCAGACGACGCGCCGTCCACCATCACTCGTCGGCACAGCTCTCGGTTCTTCGAATTCCACACCACAGCTGACAGACCAGTGAGCACATTCAGTGCCTGCTCCTGTTTCCCCCTCGTCGCATCGTCTGCACTGTGCTTCGTCTTCTTCACGCGGAAACGCTGAATAAGGATATCAAAGAGCGCTGCGAGCCCATTCTGCTCATGCTCCAAGAGCGTCATCAGTGGGCGAAGACTCACAAAGCTGTCGAGTCGCACTCGTTGGTCGTGCGCAGCTGTCGTCGTGTGCACGAAGCCGTCCAGAATCTCCTTCAACAAACTCCAGCTCACCTGGAATAGCTCGCGCAGTGCTGGACTATCTTCATGCAGGTCGCAGAGCTTGATCGACTTCATGCAGTGATGCACTAGCTTCACTTGCAAAATGGAGCTTTCCTGGGGGTCGGCTCCTTCGCTGTTTCGCAACCCCGAGCGCCGAGCTCCTGGTTCACCATTGTGAACCGTCACGATATGACGAACCAAGAGCAAAGACGCCGTGAGCAGGGATGTGCGGAGCTTAACACCAACTGCGTCAAGCTTTGCGACAAAATCGCCCGCCAGATGTTTCCAAAGCGACTGGTTTCCGCCACCATGTTCTCCAGCACCAGTAGAACTCATCTCTGTTTCCATATCGTAATCGCACTTGATCTTCTCAAGCGAAAGCTCCACATCGTGCGCGGACTTCTCCACCAGACGAAGAAGACTGAAGCTCTTCTGCACGGTGAGTCGAGATTCCGTAGCTTGTTGTCGTTGACGAGTCTGGGAGAATTTGGGGTCACGAGTCTTCTGCACAACGAGACAAAGCTGGTGATGAAGCATGGAGACAAGAAGCTCCACGATGTGATGAAGATGCTCGAGTCCAAAGTAGTCCAGCGACGAGTCTCCGCCTCCCTTCTGTCGAGCAAAGATGATGTCGGACAGCACTTGGATCATGCCGTACGAAGTTCTGTCTCCGGAAAAACTCGACGACTTGGCACCCACACCAAGATCCAGAGGAGATGGCGGCACCGCTCGCTTTGTGCTGAGACGAGGAGGAGACGAAATCATGGATTCCTTTCGCTTGAATCGATTGACAGCAGGAGACTGCAGAGGCTCGCTGCTCGTTGATTCTCGATGAGAAGAAACGGAACTGCTGTCGGCTGAATCCCCAGGCTGGAAGCAGCACAGCTCCATAAAAACCTTCCATCTGCCCAAAGAAAAGCATTGCGCTTGCACATAAGCGCTTTGCAGATTACACCACTTTGCTCGCTTCAGAACAGCGCTACCCACTCCTTGCACATTGCCCGTGGTTAGCTTGAGCTGCCACTGAAGAACAGAAGTGTCGCAAATCAGTCCGTCTTGGTAGGCGGGCACATCGGAGCGTGCATCCAGCCCCGTGACGATGTCTTGAGTTTGCTTTGAGTAATGCTGGACATGGCTGCATACATCAGCGAAGCGCGACTGGGAGTAATCCAAACGAGTGAACGTGCGTAGCCAGTGGGAATAGAGCCCTTCCGTGCGGAATGTCTCCAAAACTTGAGTCAACGGGTGGTCAGCCAGCTTGGAGCCCCTGTAATGCCACTCGTACGACACGATCTGCAAAATGTATCCACGAGCCAAGTACCCGTACGGGCTGGATCGACCGGTGTATGCGTGTGCGGCACTGCGTTCGTCGTCACCAGTTAGACCCATGTCCATCGCAGCATGATCATCGCCATGCTCAAGAGACATCCGAATCTTGAGAGCTCGAGTCAGGTTATGCCAGAAGTTGGCCGATGATCGCAGACCGTCGACAATCTGCACATGAACCGCCAGTCCATCTCTTGCCGCACCCTTCCAGACTTGCAGCATGAAATTCAAGACTTCGCAGAACAAGTCCGTCGCCTCCTCCATGAGCTGCTCGGAAGCAACCAAGAAACGCTCAATCAAGGCTACCAACCTCTGCGTCTTCACTGGTTTCTTGTCGCTGCCAGGATCGCTCTCCACGTCAAAAAGCACGTACGCGAGGAAGCCAGGCTGGTGCTCTAAGCAAGCTGTCAAGAATGCGAGGAGCTCTTTTCCGACCATGATTTCGTCTAAAGACGATCTCAGCAGTCGCAACATAGCATCTCGAACCAACTCCATGTCTTTCTTTCCTTGGAATAGTGCTCCCAAAGAATGGTTGGACGTGTCCAGCAACGAGTTGCCGCTGCGCTCCAAAAACACCGACGCATGCTGGAGGATCTTGAGACTCCAAAAGACCATCTCTCGTCTTTTCTGGACAGGATACGCCAGGTAGCCGCCACACAGCGTGACCAAGTTGAGAGGTTTCTTTGCTTTCGGACCTCCATCATCGATAGAAGTCAAAAGGAGAAGTGCCGACGCGTTCGAATCAGCAACAGCGCTCGAGCCGTCGGAGTTGAGGAGGAGATCGATCAGTCGCAAAGTCGTGATAGCGAGTGACTCCAATCGTTCCAGCTCGACGGGCAAATTTGTCTCCGATCCGAATGAGAGAGGGTACAGGTCTTCTTCGTCTCGGACTGCCGCATCCGAAGAAGAGCTGCGAGTTATCGTTTGTGGAAAAATGAAATCTTCTCCATCCAGATCGGTGTCACTCACGTTGATACTGTTCCAATTCTTCAGCTGGTTCTGGCGAATTGATACAACTCCGCACGTCGAGCGTAAAAGCTTCATCATTAGCGTGACGTCCGTCACCATAGTTTTCCGCAGAGCCCCTTGAAGACCTTGAAGCATGGAGTTTTCTTCGGGGACAAACTTGGCAGATAACAGCGCGAAAATCACGCGGAAGCAGCGGTCGGTCAGCTCCCACTTCGAAGCGATGCTTGTAAACTTCCAGCTTTCGTGGGTAGACAAAATCTCGATACCAAACTCAACAGCGCCGACAAACCAGTTCCTCTCCGCGGCCGCAAAGTCACGCCCACCGAGATAATCCCCGTGAGACAAAGAACTTTGATCAACGACACGTGCTTCTTGAGACAAGAACCAGCGCACAAGGTTCATCACGGTTTCAAGCGTCGAAAGGACAACTGGGTAATTGCCACTGATGCGCTCGTGATACTCGAAAAGCTTTCGCGAGCTTTTCAGGATCAGATTCACACACTCTTCAGTACCGCCCCCGAGCTCTTCGATGATGATGTCCACACAGGAATCCAGAGACGTGATCGCGCTCAAAGCACCAAGAATCGCCGACACGAAATGGAACTGTTTTGACGACCACGTTGCGTCTTCATCGACGCGTCGGTCATGCAGAAAGCTGTCGAGGAAGCCGAACATCAGTCGGATGAGATGGGCAAAGCCATCATTCGCGAACAGCACACCGTTTCCTCCCGATACTTTCCGATTTCTCGATGGTATGCTCAGTGATCCAGTTGGCACCAGTTGGGCAAGAACTTGCTCTCTCGTGTATCGATCGCGAATTCCCCACGCAACAAGATCTTCGCGAGATGCATCTTGAATTGCGGCGAGAGACACCTGCTGGCTGAACAGCAGGGGCAACACGTCTTGTGGGGATGGTAGGTGACGATCGAGCCACCATCTGCGGAGTCTGGCTTCTGTCCAGCGACACCCGATCTCCTCAACGACGGTCTTTCCTTTCTCTGCTTGACGACTTGCTTGAACAATCCATTCGAAGAAGCTTGTGAGGGTCTCCATATCATCAGACTCCTTCGTCAGAAGGAGGGTCTCGCTTTGAACTTGAGCGACAAAATTCTCCATCGTCTCAAAGACGAGATCCCAAAGAGATAACCCGACGCTTGACTCATCAGAATGATCGAGGTACCACTGCACATACTTTGAGTCCGTCGCCGAGTCGATGATTTGCCCGATTGTGCCAACAGGAATCGCAAGCTGATCTTCTTCGTAGTAGAATGAGCGGTTGCATTCCACTTTGCCGCTTTCGTCGGACAAGTCTAAGAACTCATCTGGAGGAAGAAGCCGAGGCGAGAGCAAACTCCGCTTCGCAGCAGACAGTTGCTTTCCAAAATCTTTGAGCACTTGGCGAAGAACTGGAGATGGAGTCGATCCGTCGAGATTGGAGCACAAAGCAGTGCAAAGTCGAACGCACGGTAGAAGACTCTGCGGCAACAGCTCTTTCGACTTCTGAATCAAAGCCGCGAGCCCGTTTCCTGCACCATTTCGCTTCCCACTTTCGCTAAAAAGAGACCGCTCCGCAACCTTCGGATTCGACAAGACCGGGCTGACAAGCTTGACCATAGCATTGAGCTGGTGGAGGTTAGCCGCATTGTCCAAGTATCCGAGAGAAACGAGTACGTCGTCCAAGAAGTCGGCTCCAACATGCTGATAGATCGACACTCGGTATCCCTTCACTCCAACCTCCTGGTGCTCCTTTCGAAGCTTCTTGGATGTCGCACGAAGACCGGAGACCGACGGCAGCTGCCATACCGGATTGGCATCCAAGGCAGCTGGTTGCAAGAACGGGTAGAAGTGATCTCCATCTTGACTGGTGTCACCAAACGTCAACGCTCGCAGCAAGGTGTTCAGGTGGTAAAAGCTGTGCATTCTCTCCGCAGCACCGAGGGTTTCTTGAAGCACGTGCTCCAGTTGATCCGTATCAGGAACACTTGATCGGTACTGCTGATACTGATGCGCTAGCAGCGACGCCCATGCGAGCGAGAGGATTCCTTGAGTCGATTCGGGCAGTTGGCTTTCGTTCTCGTCCTCGTTCATATCGTCGTTTGCATTTCCCGCGAAAAACGTCCGGCTCAGCTCGAACACTTCGTCCCAAAGATGCGCACTCAGCGGAAGTAGACTCACGTGGTGCAGCATCCGAACCGACACCATAACTCCCAAGTCACTTGCTTCACGTAGGTGCTCGCGCGCTCTAGGAAGCGACAGGACGCTTGACGTGAACGCATCAGGAACGATACAGTCATCCCAGTTCTGTCATAAACACAAAAACAATCACATACAAGATCAACACGAAGAACGCTAGGAGAAAAACAAAACAAGCAGTGAAAGTACGTACGTGGAACGCCTTCGTCGTTTCGACCGCCTTGCGAACGTCCACTTTCTCCTTCGAGACGTACAGCGTTAGCAGCAGCAGTTGGCGCAGGAGCGCTTCTTCTTCGAGATACTGCACTTCCCACGCCTGCTGCGCTTGATGCTGATGATACGAGTACTCCATCGCTTGATCGGACAGAGCGAAGAAGTTCGGACGATTCGCGATCGACTGCTGTCGTCCGGTGAATTCGTCAAAGATCGCGTCCAGCAGTCCCTCCTTCAAAAGCTCGTCCACGATCTCTTCCACAACGTCAAAGTTCGGGTGCTCCTCCGGCTCGACGAACAGCGCGATTCGGAGCAGCTCAATGCGCACCAAGAAAAACGCCTTTCGCTCCGCGTAGTACTGGTCTCGGATCGCAGCCACTGTTTGCCACGTGAAGCTGCAGCGCTTGTCGTCTCCACTCGTCTTCACTTGCTTGCTCTTCTCGAGCGTCTTCGCCAGCTCCTGCAGCGCCGACTTGCGCTGCTCCGCGCTCGCCGACGTCGGCAAATCGCAGCAAGTGAGCACGATCTGCCAAAACGCACTTTCCTGGTCCTTACTCTCAGTCTTCACCCCCACCGCTGCGCGGCTTGCGTCGCTGCCGCCGAGGGGCACCGAGCCGCACGCAGAGCGGATCGCGTCCATGACGCTCTCCACGCCCACTTCTCCGCGCTGACGCCGCGCGAGCCACTCGTACACGTCCGCCGCGCGCCGCAGCGCCACCCCTGCCATGCCGACCATGCTCGCAATCACTTCGCGTTTGCTTTCTACTCCACCCGCCCTCTTGCCGCCCAAAAACTTGCTGCCAAGCTTGCGTTGCCTGTCTCTCTCACTAAAGTACGGTTTTGGCAGAGTGATGGCACTGTTTAAAACAGTTGTGTGCTTAATCGTTCGAATCAATGTGTGTGAAAATGCAGAATGCGCTCACTGCAAAGCTGACTGAAAGAGCAGGTGCGTGTATCGTCAATCTCGCTGCTGGTGTGGCGCTCGCATGTTCGTTCTAACACGTGGCTATCGTTCTCTGCTTGTCGTAGGATACGATGCAACTTTCATGACTGGCTTCGGTGTTGCCGCTGCTCACGGATTTCCTGACACGCAGGTACTTCGAAGTGCACTTTGCCTGCTTGCTCAATTGCTCCTCCTCCGAGTATTGCGCATGCGATTTTTTGCCTAACAAATTGAATGCCACCTTCTGTTTTGTAGCTGCTTTCTTTCGGCGAGATGGAGCGCGCTTCGAAAGACATCAACGCGGCGCTCAAGACCATCCCTTGCATCGGAGGCGGCGATACTGGCTACGGCAACGCGCCAGTGATCTGCTGATGCCAGGAGTTCGTTCGTCCCGGAGCTGACATCGCATTTCTGGAAGCGCCGCGCTCGGTCGATGAAATGAAGCAATTCTGCAGCCAAGTGCCGGGTCCGAAAATCGCCAACATGGTTGAAAACGGGTTGACGCCTGTGCTGCTGCCAGAAGCGCTCTGCGAGATCAGATACAACATCGCGCTGTATCCAGTCACGCTCCTCAGTGCAAGCATCAAGGCGATGGAAACCGCGCTTGGTCATCTCCGCACACAGACTGCTAGTGCCTCAGCGTCAACAGAAGGAGACGGCGAAAACGCGGCTCCAAGCAGCGCGCTGAGCGAGATGCTGTGCGACTTTGCGCGCGTCAAGGACGTTGTTGGTTTCACTGAATACTACGAAGAAGAAGCCCGCTACAAGATCTCCAGACAGTAGACGTGAATGTGTGAAGCCACTGTGAGGCGGTACTGAAGAGCGTTCGCGGACAAGCGACATCTATGCTTGAGTCAGCTCGGAAGATCGCGAGTGTGCTGCTCACAGTGGAGACATCATGTTCGCTTTGCATGTTTGCTTCTGCAACCATTTAAATGCAAACCAGAAGAAATAGCAGCAAGCGGTGAGCTCAGTGTCCGCCACATAGCACAGGAGACGCCACCAGCACTTTTCGCTATCCGCTCACCTGCAAGCGCCTCCCGTTCGGCTCTATCGCGCAGCTCGTCCTCGTCCCTTGCTGGTCATTTGTTGCCTTTTTGGTCATCATCAGCTGACTTTGAAGTTCGCCTTTCTTCGACACAGTGTCACTCATCCAAATAGTGTCAAAGAGTGCCCATCAGATCGCTCGTCAACTGCAGTCTGCAGCAGTTCGAGCTCCATTTTTGATGTGACGTGGTGTGGCAGATCTGCTGCGACGCGTATTTACGGTTTCGTAAAAAAGCTCTCTTTTTTACAGCGCTGTGTTGTGAAAATCACTGGTTCTCCTGTGCAGTTGGGAGCTTTTGGCACTTTGGTTGGGAACGATGCAAAGGGATTGTAATTTCTGAAATCGGACTAGAAGAGAGGTAAGCGCTCGTCGCTCTCTGCGTGCATGGGGTGTGTCTATGGGTGCCGATCTATGCGCTCTGCTCTGCTCGTGCGTCCGGCGCATGCGTGCGCTCCAGCTCAAGCAGTACAGGGACCCGTTTCACACACATACACAGCGAACCGGCAACGTGACCAGTGAACGACAGACAGCTGCAGCAAAGTGATTCAACGCCACCCGACAGCGCAGATACCAACAGATGTGATCGATGGATTGGATGCAGACGATGGTGGTGTATTGGCAGCAGCAGTGGTAGCTCTACAGATACGCGACTAGAGTGACATTGCGGCGTGTGGAGCAGCAGCGAGAGCACCGCAGAGCAGATAGATGCGCCTAGCTAGATACACCTCGAGACAGCTGTGGGAGTGGCTTCCAGCCACTCCGTCGCATCCTCTTGTGTGGATGGATGGGAGATTAACGACGCTTGGTGTTGTTGTTGTGTGCACAGAACTTAGCAGCCATGGTGAACATGCCAAAGGAACGTCGCACTTTCTGCAAGGGCAAGAAGTGCGGAAAGCACACGGTCCACAAGATCACCCAGTACAAGGCTGGTAAGGCTTCCAAGTTCGCCCAGGGTACGCGTCGTTACAAGGAGAAGCAGAAAGGTTTCGGTGGTCAGACCAAGCCAATCTTCCACAAGAAGGTTCGTTGAGTAGCTTTAGTATGGAGCGCGGCGCAGCAGCACTGGCGGACAGAGAGGAGCAGCAACTCGTTTGAGTGCGTCATTGGCGTGCGGTGGACGTTGGTTGGTGTCTTCTGGTTGGCGTGCTAGCACCATGCGTTGTCAAGTGTCCAAAGTGTCGGTCTGATCAAAAGACTAACGCATGTTGTGTTTTTGTTGTTGAGAACAGGCTAAGACCACCAAGAAGATCACTCTTCGTATGGAATGCAAGGAATGCAAGACCAAGAAGCAGATCCCAATCAAGCGTACCAAGCACTTCGAGTTGGGTGAGAAGAAGAAGACCGGTACCGGCCACCAGTACTAGATTCGCTCAGTTGCTAGCAACTTGGTCGACGATTCTTTGTCTCCTCTGCTACGTCCATTAAAGATTTGGTTGAATGGATTCTCCGCCGTGGTTAGGATCCTCTCGCGGTTCTAGTCCACCGGAAACCATCATCATTATTGGTTCACAATCAAAGCCATGGCCTTATTGTAGTCCGCGACTTTGGCTTTGTCTTCTGTTCCCTCCATTCCGTTCGTCTTGCTGTGTGTGGACAAGCGTGGTCGTCTCGGTGTCTCTTCGGCATCGTCCGCCTGCCTGCCGGTCCTATCAGTAGGACCTCAACTCAGTCGTGTGAACGCCGATGGAGCAATCAATCAACGAGTCGATGGATGAGCAGCTCGCACCACCATGAGTAGCACCTTGTCCAAAGAGTCCGCACCACAACGAGCGACGGGTGTGCATCGATGGTGCTGCCAACACGTCCCATCGTACGGAGGCGGACTGACTTTCAGAGAGACACTCGGAACTCTCTGTCTGCGTGCGAGCATTCTGCATGCGCAAGGTGGAAAGCCCGGCCGCTGGTGTGGCGCTCCGCAAAATGCGCCGCGCTCCTGCACGCGCACTCACACGAGTGCTGATGTTTGCAATTTCGTCGCAATAGAGAGAGAGACTTGCAGCATGAAGAGAAGAGTGCTGAACATTACGGTTGTTCCCCCACCCAGACCATTTGCCTCCAATTTTGGCGCAAACTGTATACTTACACCGAATCTCCTGTGTGGGCTCTATTAGACATCTTCGACAGCCTGTGTAAAAAGGTAGCAGGTGTAGTTAAAGTGCTACTCATTAGTGAAGGCAAAAGGGACCAAAATCGCTTCATCCACTTCGGCTAAGTACGCAGCTCGGTGTATTTTCGGATCAGCGACTCCAGCCTATAACGACCGATTGCCAGACAGCAGCGGAAGAAGAAGCAAGAGAAGCGCGCCGCCGCCACCAGCATCTCTCTCTCTCTCTCTCTCTTCTCTATCCATCCACTGATCTCTGGTCACTGCTGGACGCACTCACGGACCCCTTGCTAACCCTCCTCTTCGCGCGATGGGGAATGCGGAATCACGGCAAAGCGCTGACGCAGCGGCGACAGCGGCGGCGACGCGCAGCTCCATGCCTCATCGAAGCTCCAGCACGTCTGCGCGCGCGTCCTCCGCACCGACACTGCGCTCGGCGTCCGAGAGCGAAGGCAGCAGCGGCAGCAGAGCTGCTGTCAGTAACCCACCGGCTCGTCAGGGAACCGCGGCGACCGACAGCGTTGAAGCCGGAGGCATTGAGCGCGGACAGCAAGTCACAGAGGAAGCCGCGAACCAGCTCAGCTACTGGTACCTGATCAAACACGGCTACAACGAGCTCGTGCATCTGATCATCCGTCCACCGCGTGCGGAGTATGATATCGAAGACCTCGGTCCATCGGCGTTTGCGTTTGGCGACCTGGAGTACCAGCGACGGGACTTTAGCGTCGTGAACGACCGCCAGCAGACGCTGCAGTGCTCGCACTGGCTGCCCAAGCTGGAGAGCGTAAACGGTGTGACTGAGTTCCCCTGTGTGATCTACTTGCACGGCAACTCTTCCTGCCGCGTAGAAGCACTTTCGGTGCTGCGCACGTGCCTGGCGTCGGGCATGACGGTCGTCGCGTTTGACTGCGCGGGGTGCGGCAAGTCGGAAGGCGACTACATCTCGCTGGGCTACTACGAGCGCGAAGACCTCAAGGCGGTGATCGAGCATCTGCGGACGAACGCCAAGGTGACCACAGTGGGGCTGTGGGGGCGGAGTATGGGAGCTGCCACCGCGCTTCTCCACGCAGATCGCGACCCGACGATCGCGGGCATCGTCGTCGACAGCGCGTTCACGAACCTCGAGCAACTCGTCCAGGAAATCGTCGAGCGCGGCCGGCGGGAAGGGTACACGATCCCGGGCTTCGCGGTCAAGATCGTGATGAAGTTCATCCGCTCGTCCGTGCAGAAGCGCGCGAATTTCGACATCAAGCGTCTCTCACCAATCGAGCACGCGTCAATTTCGTTCGTGCCCGCGCTATTTATTGCCGCTAAGGGCGACGAATTCATCGCGCCGCACCACAGCGACCAGATCTTCGCGCAATACGCCGGCGACAAGAACATCGTCAAGGTGAAAGGCGACCACAACACGGTGCGTCCGCAGTTCCTTCTCGACTCGGCGGGCATTTTCCTGCACACAGCGCTCCACGTGGACGCGCGGCTGTCTCCAGATGTGCCACCTGCGCGCGGAGGAAGAAATCGGACGCCGTGGTCGTCGAGCAGTCCGTCCGCGTCGTGGGGGCTGCGGATGTCGGATCTCGATGCAGCATTCTCGGGCAGAGCAGCGTCGTCGTCTGCGATGGCCGCCCCCAAGCACGAGTGGGCGTGTCCGCAGTGCACTTTTGTGAACCAGCCCAGGCGGATGCAGGTAGACGAGCGCTCTGTGTGTGGATGTTGATTCCTCGTTGTGGTTGTGAAGCATTCTAATCTGTATTCGCCAGTGTGAGATTTGCAGATCGCTGTACGCTCTTCCAAGTGATCAAGCCGACCAGTTGACACGAGGGAAAAGCGGGAAGCTCACTGGAAAACCCACGAGCAGCAGCAGCAATAACAGCGCTGCGTCCTCCAAGAGCGACTTGAGAGCGTCCGATGCAGCGGGATCAGTAGACGCCAAGAGCGTCGAGGTCACGCTTCTGGTAGACCCACAGCCATGCAACGCCCCAGACTCGGCTCGGACGATATAAGAAGCAGCAAGTAGAGAGCAACCAATAAACGTATCATACACACTTTCATGAAAACAAAATGATCTGAGTGCCACCGTCGCTGCTCATGTGATCTGTTCATATTGGATCTCCTTATATTAAGCTGGCATCATAAATTAACTCCTTCTCTTCGCTGCAACTGCACTGCCTCCTCCTAATCACATCTACACATTCACGGCACGACACTAAACTATCCACAACTAACTAAGGGGCACTCGCACCTCAGTCCTTCTGACTCATGAGGAGGAAGTAGCTGCCGTTGAACACGATCCACACGAAGGCGATGGAGAAGTACGAGACCGACAGCTTTCCCGAGCTCGTCTTGGCACTGGCGCCGGTCACCGCGCCGTCTGTTGATGAGTTCGAGCCGACAGTCCCTGCATCCGGGCTCTTGCTGTTACTCCCACTCTGGTTGCTGGAGGCTGGCGACTTGGCGTTGTCCTCCTCGGTGGCGTTGCTGCTGCTGGACGCCTGCACGTAGATGACGTAGTTCTCTCCGAGCACCACGTCTGGGTTGATCTCTGCGGGGTTCATCGACTGCGACACCTCTTCTATGGAGAAGCTCGTCTTGACCGAGGCTTGCAGCGTCGCGTTCTCCTTCAGGATGTTGAGCGCTTTGTTGAGCTCGTACAGCTCTGTGAACTCGTCTGTGCTCGGGGGCGAGCGCTGGTTCGCCAGGTCCACGCGCACTCGGAAGAACGCCTCGGCAAGCGACTTCGGGTTGTACTTGTCGAACTCGCACTCTGGAAGCTTGGCGAGCACGATCCCTGAGAGCAGATCCATGCACGACGGCGACGCGCACACTTTCGAGGTCTGGTCCTGGCGCGGGAAAAATCCTGCGTACGGGAAGAGCATGTAACCCGACTCCTTGAGACACGTGTCCAGCAGCACCGAGTTGGCGCTGAAGATGGTCGAGACGATCGCTTTCGTGTCGTCCGAGCACTTGATCGACCCGATCTTGCCGAGGATCGCGGTCACCTCGGTCGCATTCACTCTCGCGGATCGGTCTGTGCCCACGCTGCTGTCTGATTCATTCGCTACTGTTTTCGACGAAGACGACAACGACGGTGGGCTTGCTGCTAACGGCGTGATGCGCACAGGCGTGACCGTCGGCGTTGCGATCTGCTGCATCGCCATCACTCCGCCGCTACCGTTCTCCGCCATCAGCAGCATTGCGCACAAGACGATGCACCACCACAGAAGCGTCTCGAAGCGCACTCGTCGATGCATCGAGACCGCGCATGTCGAGGCCACACAGAACAGAACAGGAGCTGGGAGAGACGGCGGTGGTGACACTAGTGCTGATATCCACGACGCCTGCATGGAGCGGTAACCACTTTGGCTTGCTCAGATGATGCTGATACGCAGCTCTTGGGCTCTTGGCCACAATCGCGATTGTGCCTTCCTACGTGACAGCGATCATGCGCTCTCTCTCTCTCTCCCAGCCGTCCGCAGTCCGCAGAGGCGACGCGAGAGCCAAAAAGAGAGATCAGAGCGTCCCCTACAGGCGATTGGAGGAAGCGCTCAAACGCCAGCTGGGCTGCGCAGCTTCTGCAGTCAAGCGCGCTTGTGGCTGGGGTGACTGGTATTCAATGCGTTCAGCGCAAATTGAACAGAAAAGTTCTGGATGTGTGCGTACTGTATACCGCATAAGTGTGCAGCATGATCTGTATACCAGTACATTTATCACTCTCAATCACAAAACCTAACGAATGCACTGATATAAGATGCAAGATGAGTTTTGACTCGTGATTGTTTCGAGCCCTGTGTCGAAAAAAGAAATAAACAGTGAGAGGGATTTCTCAGATGTAGAGGCGAGGTGAGGAAGCATGTCATCGAGTCCTGATGGCTTTCTTCTAGTATCGTAGCTCTTGGATGCTGACCACTGCACGTCTTTCCGGTGAACGCCATGCACCTGACTGTATGTCTGGCTTCGATCATGTGCACGCGCCTCGCACTGTATTATGTGGCTCTTCATAGCGACCATGGGAGTCACAGAGTACACGCGAATGTGTTGTTCGGGGTGACTTGCCATTACGCTCTCCATGCAAATGTGTTGAGTCTCATCTTGGTTTGTTCTCCCACGAGATGGCAATCAAGAGCTGGCGTGTGAGTGGACAGCAGGTGCGACCACCTTCTCCGCCCAGCTGGCGCGATTCTCAACAGACATTCGTGGTAGAAAGCGCCTTCAACGGGCGAGCTGCTCATGTCAGTGAGAGCGAGCAACGCAAGTGTAACAAGCACTTTTGTCTGTTCGCCTCCGCAATGCACCAGACGACGTCGGAATCCTGTGGATGCGCTGGGAAGCTGCCAATCGATATCTTGCTCCACAAGTGATTCATCAACAACACGAACACCATTGGCCACTTTCACACAACCTCAACAAAGGTCCAGAGATCATGCTGTCACGCTTTTCGTGCTCGCTGCTGGTGCTCACGCTCACGTACTATTGCATCGCGGCGTCATCGGCGCAACTCAGTCTCGACGAGGCAATCCGGAACTCGCTGCGCGCGCCGGAGCTCTCGCCCACGCCTGCGAGTGACCC
>JAASFO010000359.1:0-24180 GCA_023333815.1 Globisporangium recalcitrans
AATAGATCTCGAGCCAGAAAGCTGCCTGGACTGCAAAGTGGACGGCTTCGATTGGATTGATCTGAGGCGGTCGGTCTGCGTTCTCTCTCTCTCTCTCTCCCCATCTCGATCCCAAAAACGAGAGCGCGAGGACAATTACACACTTTGAGATCGCGGTTGCAGGGTTCTGTTATTTTGGTGAGGCTTGCTTGTCTCCCTGCGCCTCAGCTGGTTGTTTCTGGTCCACGAGAAGCTTGGTCGATAGAAATAGCGAGAACTGGGAGCTTGATCCAGAAGCGATTCATTCCGAGAAAAGAGCAAGCGCTACGTAGCTGAGTCTGCTCGCGTTCAAGGGCTGAGCTGCTTGGGATAGCTGCTGGCAGCAGACTCCCTCTCTAACTCGACTCGGACAAAGCAAGTCTCCCCAGTTTGCCAACGAGGTGAAAGGCTCTCAAGCTCCGGTTCCTTCTCGACGATGTCGGCTCGCATTCCAAACGTCACCACCAGGATCGTGCCGAAGCAGATCACGCTGCCAGAGACCGGTAGTTGCTTCGACACGACTGTGGTCGTCCCAAAGGTGAGCCTTGGTCCTGGTTTCCAGACTTGGGTGGTGACGACCGAGGCGCTAGCTTCTGCATCTCGGATTTGTCTCTCTCTTGTCCCTCAATAGCGCCGAACGCCGAGCGACAAGCATGATGAATCGGCCAACGGCGGCGCTTTCTCCGTCTCCAAGCCCACGAAGCCGTACACGGCGGACAACTTTCTGCGAAAGGGACAGGGATCTGGAGGCACTGCCGACTTGGAAAAATCGATCAAAGTAACCGCGGAGAAGAACGCCTCGAGCGTGTCGCCGCGCTCGAAGCTCCAGCCAACGGCGTTCAAGGAGCGCGCCAACCCTCCTGACACATCGTTCCGAAGGTGAGATCGCATCGCATGATCAGTGAGAATGCAACCCAAACTCGAGGTTACTGGTGTCTTGAGCGCTCCAAACCTGGTAGATCCTACGAGCGTGGAGATTTGCCGATTCAGATCGACCACGGCGGAGTCCGGAACATGGTCGCCTGGAAAGTCGACATCACCAAGCTGGATTTCCACCACTACCTGCCCATTTTCTTTGATGGTTTTCGCGAGGTCGAAGAGCCGTACGCGTTCTTATCCGAGCAAGGCATCAAGGACATGCTGATCAACGCGAGCTCCAAGGTGCTGCCAGTTGTCCCGCAGCTGATCATCCCGATCAAGAGTGAGGAAGATATTTGCGCTTACCTACCTGGGTTTGGTGCTGCGTTTCGAGCGACTGTCTTTTCTGACCGACCTTTGCTCTTGTGTGTTTGTAGACGCGTTGAACACTCGAAATGCCGGCATCATCGTCAAGACTTTGCACATCCTCCAGTTGATGGTCACGTGCGAGTCGGCAGCAGAGCCGGGCAACGGACCTGGACTCGTCGGCCAAGTGCTCGTGCCGTGCTATCGACAGATCCTGCCAGTCCTCAACATCTTCATCCGAAAGAATGGTACTGTGAGCAGGTGTGTTTCACTCCAGAGCTGAGCACTGTTGCTGACGCTTCCTTGGCTCTGATTGATATCTTCTTGCAGACAACCTGGGCGACTCGATCGACTACGGACAGCGGAAGCAGCTGAACCTGGGCGACCTCATCCAGCAAACGCTCGAGATCATGGAGACCCACGGCGGCGACGACGCCTTCATCAACATCAAGTACCTCATCCCAACCTACCAGAGCGTATGCGTGGGTTAACAAAAGAAGGCGCGCTCCCATTCTCATTTGATAGCCACTCGTTCACTCCATGATGACGGTCGATGCATTTCCACCCACGATATGCATGCAATTATGAAATGTCGAACCCTAAATACTGACACGATTCGTTGTTGGTGGGATCACATCAGTGCCCTTGAACGGATCCCAGTTGCCGATGAACGTCGTGTAGACAACGAGCCAGCTGACTTTGGTCGCGTCTTGGAGACTGTTGAGGCCGAGGGCATCTGAATCGAAACTCCTGCCGGTTGAGAAGACGATGTGTCGACATTACTCGCGCTGGACTCTTGGTTTCCAAAGGCTGACGCTGCACCACTGTCAGTCTTCACCCCAGAATGTGGCAACGCACTCGGATCGCTTGGATCTGGGCGTGTCCCGTGTGATCGCTCTCTCCCACGCTCCTCGAGCCGCTTGGCTTTCCGCTCGAGCTCCTCGCTCTGCTTCTTCAGAGCGTTGAACTCCGTCATGAGTGTGCCATTCTGGAACGATAGCGCAGACACGAGCTTGTGCTTCTCCTTGCTCGCGATCTCCATCTGGTGCCGCAAGTGATGCTTGTTTTTCAGAAGAAACCCATTCTGCCGATGCAGCTCGGACGTGATCTCCTCCGAGCTGTCGCCTTTCGCTTGCAGGATGTCCAGCTGGCGTGTCAGCCGCTTGTGAATCCGGACGACTTCGCCCACAATCGCGCTCTTCTCTTGCGCTGCGCTGAGTCTCACCAGCTCTCCGAGTTCCCCTTGCAGCACCACAATCGAGCTTCCCTCTCATCGGCAGCGAGTCTGTTGTCTTCGACTTCTGCCTCGGACGATTTCAATCGGCGACGTACAGAATCCAGCTCTCCTTGCACTTTTTCGAGGCTGTGCAAATACTGATCCTGTGCAATTCGTGCATCGCTCGACATCCCATGTAAGCGCACATCACGCTCGAGTGTGACACTGTGAAGTCGTGCGTCCATCTCAGCCTGCAGTCGCCGTCGCTTGTCCTCTGCTTCTTCCGCGACAGACCCGATTTCAGACTTCATCAACCTCGTCAGCTTGGGAGACGCTGCTGGAAGTGGTCGTCCTATCAACGTAATCGTCATCGCTTATTGCTACTCGTAAGGCATCGCTTGCGGAAGGTCCAACCTCGTCTTCGTGACGCAGCGAGCAAGCGAGAACCACACCATTGGTCGCGTTCGCCACCACCGCACGCATTTCTTTCGCGAAGAACATGCCACAAACAAGGAGCAAAGCCAGAGTGTACGTAAGAAACACCGCTTGGCCAGTCCCGATCGGACACAGGGGGTCGTGGACAAACCTCATCATCTTCACGTAGGAAACACAAATCGCTCAGATCATAGGAGCCGTAGTTGCTCTCAGTGCAGCAGAGCAATGTCGACGCAGCCGGGTCAGTCGCAACACTCCAGATTGATTGCCTTCGAAAGCAACACAGAGACAAAGAACACTGTCAGCGAGTATGCTGTGTGGGAACAAGGACAGGTTACACACATGCTCAACTTACGCTCCACCAATACGCATGCGGCGTTGAAGCTGCATCTCCTTTTCAGCACTCTTCATCACTTTCGAGCCGACGCGGACAATTGACACGAGACCCTGACTTCCGCCCAAGACCACGCCTTCCCCGTTGCTCAGCACGCTCATGCACGTCATCTTGGCTTGATTATGGACGCCTCGAATCGTCTGCACCAGTTCTGCGTTGACGATCAGCTGTACATCTCCATCTTCAAGCAGTGCCACTACGCAGTCACCAGGCAACCAGGCGTGGTCCACATAGCGAGCCACACGCTTCGACTTTGCCTCATCGCCAGACTTGAAGCTGCTAAACGCTCTCAGCGTGTACTCCGACATGGTCCAGAGGCGACGCAAGTTTCCGCCACTGGTCGACAGTTGAGCCATGTCAATTGCGTTGAAGCGCACTCTCGTCGCTTCGCAGTGCACATCTACGACCGCGACTTGGCGACTGCGCACCCAGTCCCATACGACCAACGTCCAGGTTGCGTTCGCAGCTTGACAGCACACAAGATTCCCATCGTGAGAGAGCGCTGTGCCGCAAAAGCGCTCTGTGTCAAAGCTGAGGACGCCGCGAAATGTGCCACTCGCTCGCTTACTGTCGTACGCCGCTGCTTCCTTTCGAGGCTGAGACGCCAGCGAGTGGTCTTGGGTACGCTCGCTCGTATTGTGCCCATGAGCAGCACCAGCGCGATGCGAGTTTGATTCGATGCTGTAAATCGAGACCGTCGCAGCACTGGACCCATCACCTTCTCCGCCTTTTCGCACTGCTGCGCGGTAAACTGAAAGGCACTGTCGCTTGCCGCAGATCGCCATCGCCGTGATCTCTCCAAGCGCTCCGCCACTGCCACTGCTTCCAGCGTTCACATGGCTGCGCTGCTGCCCCGCGAGGAATGTGAGCTCCTGGTGTTGAATATTCTGCAGCACCGCGTACTTGCCGATCGCGAAGACGAGCTCGTGCTTATCTACAAACAGTGCAGTGTCGCGGAATGTGGTGTTGATGCCGCTTCCGCTCACGGGCGTCAGCGCTTCTGGAAGTGCTGGTGGCGGATGGTGGCTCCTTGCGTTCACGTCTGCGAGCGACGCCGCTCCACCGCTACCAACACCACTCGCCACCGCTGACTGCTGGTTCTTCCTCGCCGCCATATCGCTTGCTACAACCCCTCTGCCTTGTCGTTGTCTCTCGGGTATACTGTCGCCGCGTTCAATGCGCCATGCGTCTCATCCGTCGCATTGCGGAGAAGCCTGCTGCTGCTTGCTCTTCTTGAATGGAAATTGCAGAATTGCCTTGTTCTTTTTAGAAACGGGAAGCAGCCGTTTAGAAACGACAGAGTGTTGGTCTCAGCACATTTGCTTTTCTTGAAGCATCTTGGTTAGAAATAGAAGCGCACAATTCCATTTCTAACTCAACCCATTTCTTAACCTTGCATTGCTCTTCTTTTCTCATCAGTCACACCGTCATTCTTCAGAAAGAAGTGAGGCGGGCATGGCGGCCATCTTCGCGCACCTGCACTCGTCTCCGCTCGTGGTGCGGCGGCGTCAGGGCTCCGAGTGGCGCAGCCTGAGTGCTTCCGCCTCCTCCACCGCACCTTCTGCCGATGCTAGTGCCAGTACCAGCCGCAGTTACGGCAGCGGGCTCGAAGCCGTGGAGATCATCGACGTCAAGGAGGAGCGCAAGCTGCTCGTGCAGTGCGTGCGCGAGTCCAAGAAACGCATCGTGTGGCACAGCGAAGTGGCGGATCTGCACACGTTTCGCAAGGTGCTCTCGTTCGGCTGCCGCGCACTGCACTTCTCTGGCCATGGCGTGCCCGGGAAAATCATTTTCGAGAACAAGAAGTGCGAAGCGCAGTTCATCTCGCAGCAGGAGCTCAAGGATCTGCTGCTCGCTGGCGGCATGGAGAAGTTTCGTCCGCCGCTGCTGCGCAGCTCCAGCAATAGTGATAGCGAGCCATCTGCTGAGAGAGACGCGAGCGATAGCGACACGGACACTGATGGCGTGAGCGCGCATGAAGTCGAGAAAGGGTGGATCTCACTCGATCAGCTGCCGCGACCGCAAGTCCCCGTGAAGCTCGTGTTTGTGAGCGCCTGTCATTCCGAGAGCGTCGCGGAAGCATTTGTGAGCGTGGGCGTACCGCATGTCGTCGTGGTCTCGAAAGAAGACAAGGTGCTCGACAAGAAAGCGATGGAGTTCTCCAAGGCGTTCTACACTGCACTGTTCGCAGGACATTCTGTTGCAAAGGCGTTTGAGATCGGGCAAGTTCAAGCTGACATCTCCATCACCAGCGACGCTGGGAACTCCAAATTCAAGCTGCTGGGCAATGGCGACCACAGTGAAAAGCTCTTCCGGGACGCTCCAGAGGGAAAGTTCATTGAAAACTCGATCCCGCCTCCCGTGAATGAGTGCGATGCCGTCGCGGAGGTCTTCGTCGGCCGGTCGATCGAGGTGCACCACGTATACAAGTCGCTGGTCGAAGGTGCGAGGTTGGTGAGCATCACGGGCGAGCGCGGCATTGGGAAGACCGAGATCGCGCTGCAGTGCGCGCAGTATGCCACGGAGCGGCATTTGTTCAAGCACATTTTCTTTCTGAGGCTCGAGAACGAAGATTCCAGTGTAGCAGGCGACGAGCAGGGTTCACACGATTCCGTTATCCTTGTGAGAAAGTTTGCCAAGAGTCTCGGAGCCAAGGCTGAGGATGTGGACGAGTTGGCGAACCAGGTGCGACTGAAGTGCGCAGAGGGCAACTACCTGCTGATTCTCGATGGATGCAACCGGAAAACCCGGCAAGACCCAAAGTTCCGGTCTATCGCCTCGCTGCTGTTGCGTCGCGTGAGCTCTCTGTCGCTGCTGCTCACCGGGGATGGTAAGCTGGGTGCAATGGATGGAGTCGGCGAGAAAATCGTCACTGTCGATCGCCTTCCGCCGTCTGACGCCGCGCTTCTGTTCACTCTCCGCGCGCCGCGCAAGATCAAGGCGCACGAAATGGGTGGGAGCCCCGATCTAGCTGCTTTTAGTGAGCATCCTGTTGTGCGAAGCCTGATGGGACACCCGAGGACAATCTGCGCTGTACGTTCGTGTGCAGTTTTATCTACCGCTCGTCTGGTTCTTCTACGTGTCTTAGCACCTTTTGTCTGTCTTTGTGTTGTGTGCGCACCAGGTTTCTCAATTCCTCGAGAACAAAGACATGGAACTTGATCAGCACGAGTTCCTCAACTACATCATCCCGTCGGTCAATGCAGGGCTGAGCGTGAAGAAGTACGACCAAACGAGTGGCAACTTCCCTTCTTTCATCCAAGAGACGATCGAGTCAAGCCATGCCGCCCAAGCTTCTGCGCACATGCATCACATGCACCACCACCACAGCCATCATCACCACAATCATCAGCAGTCTTGGGACGGAAACAGAGGCAGTATGGACGATGTTGTGCGGAGAATGAAGCCCGCGGCATCTCAGGGTGACGTGTCGTCGAAAACGTATCTCGAGCACTCGCAAAGCGAACGAGGAACGAGCCATTTCCATCGAGACGGGGCTGGGAAACCACATCCGCTTCTTGCTTCGCACAGTGAGTCGGATCTGATAGGGACCATGTCAGCAACGTCACAGCGCCAGATGTGTATCTTGAAAATCGCAGATCACGTGAAATGGGCGATCCCAAACGAGGAGGGGCGACTGGTGTGGGCACACGCTGCTGTCGCAAACTCTGGCGTGTCCGACGACGAGTACGCCGCTGCAGCCGTGCACCAGTTATTAGGTCTGCACCAAATGCCGCTGGACTGGATCGCTCCCCACATCAGCAGGTATTTTGCGACGCAGGTGAAGCAAGCCGCTGTGAAGCGACCATTATCTCTCCGGAGTATCGATTTTCTCTTCAAGAGCGCTCTGGTGTGGGGTGGCACGGCTCCAGCTCAGCAGAATGGCTACGTCAGTTTGGAGATGTTCGCGGTGTTCTGGCAATGGTTTGATCCACTGACAGAGTGCATTCTTTACTCGCACCTGTGGCCGTACACCCAGCCGCGTCTTCTTCACGGATTCCTGTCGAAAGGCGCGTGTGTGAATATGCTGCAGCGCGCGCCTCCAGGAACGTTCTTGCTGCGGTTTAGCGAGACGCGACTCCGTTGCTTCGTGATCGCATACGTGCACGACGACGGCTGCGTCCAGTTTGTCCCCGTGACGCGCAAGCAAGAAAGCGGTTGGTACGTCGCGCTCCAGGAAGACAACAGCGACGTGACGTTCCCAACGATCCAGGACCTGATTCTCAGCGTGAGCGTGCTCAAGTACCTGTTCCCCCAGACTCCGAAAGAAGTGGCGTTTCAAATTCATATCTAGCGAGGAAGCACAAAGGAGGGAGGGACTAAGATCTGTAGGGACGCGAAATTGTTTGAAGAAAAGAGCTAAAGCGAAGCAATGCAAGATCAACTATCGCTGATAAAGCCGACAGAAGCCCTAGACACTCTTGGCGCAGCGAAAGCCAATTTGCGACGACCTGTCGTACCCTTCGCTGATCATGAGAAACCGGTTGTGCTGGTTCGCAGCGAGCGCTTGAGGGAAGTACCAGTTTGGATCGCTCAGGGTCGACGCCACGGGCTGGTAGAAGCTCCCGCCTCGCAGCAGCTGCCCACAAGTGTGCTCGTCGCAGAACTGATCCGTCAGTTGCCACACATATCCAACGAGATCTTCGACACCGAAAGCAGTCGAGCGAGATGCTGGATGCGATCCCACAGCGTCAGGCGCAGGCGGGTTCTTGGCACGCGAGACCCTGTGCATCTTTGCCTCGTCACCCTCGCCGAAATCTTTCCCCCACGGATATACGTCATACTTGTCTCCGTTTGAGACCACGTACTGCCACTCCCAGTCGTGTGGGAGGCGCTTGCTGTAGAAATGCGCAAATGCGTCGGCATCTTCGCGCGACACGAACACGACCGGACTTTCCTCGAGCTTCTTGGGCACTCGCCAGTCCTTGAGCGGATTGAGCTTCCCTGATTTAGGGTCCACGCGGCTCTCCCAGTGGTTCAAGAACCGCTCCAGCGACTTGGGTTCGTACTGGCTGGACGCGAGGAAGCGAGCGTACTCGGCGTTTGTCACGGGGTGCTTGTCGATCTGGAAGTCTCGAACCGCGAGGCGAACCGAATGGTTGTTCCAAGGTCTGTGTTCCCATGGGAACTGCACTCCGGTTCCAAACTCGGGCCACGTCGGAGTCCACGTGACAACAGGCTCGATCTGCACGCCGCTCACGTTGAACCACCAGCTGTCGGAGCCGCGGATCCGGACCATGTCTTCAGCAGCAGCATTAGCAGTAGTGGTGTCAGTAAAACTGTCAACCTGTGGGTTTGCTGGCTTGTCGTTGTTGACCAGTTTCTGCTTCAGCAGCAGGCGCTTCATGGAGAAATCCGCAAGTCGAGTCGCTGTCATGACGCTCATCTTCTCCAGAAACGCGTCGAGTCCGTCAACAGCTTTGCCGTCTTTCGTAGCGACAAAGATCGCGCCAAAGCCGTAGGGTTCAAGTCTGATCTGGACGAATCGAGGCGAAGACGAAGATGCTGCTGCTGTTGAATCATCGGCATCCCCGTGTTCCTTCTGTTGCTTGAGCTCCTTGCCGTGGTACACGTCGTACACTTTCGTGCCGCTCTTGGACTGGCTCGAACTCAGAGGAAGTCGGAAAGTCGTCTCTTGGTCGGATGAAGAGATCACGGTGTAGAACCAGCCGCCCTGTTCCACAGCTGGGAACTCGCTGGCGTACACCTTCTCATCACGAGACCCGAACGCGTAGGGTCTCCACTGCGCGCTCGTGGTTGCGAACGAGAACTTGCGCAGGATCGTGAAGATGCGCTTCGCCGCCTCGTCTTCGCGCTCGGTCATCGCGCTCCAGATGCCCCAGACGTTCTCCCACAGCACGTAGCCGATGCCATTGAAGAAAGCCATTTGCAGCTCGACCATTTTGTTTTGCGACCAGCGCGCGCAGACCTGCACCATGTGTCGTGGCTCCAGGAACTTGGCGCGCGAGACAGGCGGGAAGTTGGCGTAGCCCAAGAAGTACCCCCAGCTGATCGGGTTGTTGCTGAGATCCGCGGTAGGGACACCACCCTCTGGAGTCGCGACCAGAGGATCGCTGCAGTTGTAGAACGACTTGGGCACGCCGTACATGGTGTCGCCGTTGAAGCCGTCGGCTTGGATCTCTGCAATGACCCGGTGGAGCATGACGATGTCCGCGTTGTACATGCGCACGGCGCTCTCAAGTCCTCGCTCGTCCCGAGTGGCAGTGTCCCACGGGTTGTACGGGATGATCACGCGCACGCCGCGCTTCTGGAACTGGTTCACGAGTGTCTTGACTCCCTGCATCCCGCCTGGGAGTGTTCGGATGAGATCCCACTGGTTCCGGTTATCGATGCCGATGTTCGGGTACGAGGACCAGATCAGCACGCTGTCGATCTTCCCCACGCGAGCCTCCATCGCGTCGACGTACTTGTCGACAGTGTACTCGTCTTTCTCGCGGTCGTAGATGGCTCGGTCGTTGAGCATGAGCAGCACTTGCACAAAATTGGTCTGCGTCCACTGCGCCTTCGGGATGTTGTACACGTCGCACGCGCCTTTCCCGTCGTATCGGTTCGCGCGCAGCTCCATGCGCCGCCATCCTTCCCAGTCGCGACGCCACGAGTCGAAGTTCTCCTTCTCACTGGGTCCATCGATGACTTCGTATCCGTCCGGCTGTTGGTCCCACGCGCCAACGACGCGGCACCACGGCGCGCAGGTCGCCACCAGCAACAGCGCAAGTGCAGCAAACGCAAACGCACGCATTGGAGAGTGGCTATGGACGGCTCTGTCTGGCTCAGAGTGAGTTTGCGTTGTGAGCACCACGCGCTTGATCGTGTCCGAAATGCGATCTTTTAGATCTGTCTTTTGGCGAACGCTTGCAGTGCTGTTGAACTCTATTTTGGAGCAACGCCAGCCCTACCCCTTTCGTGTCAATTCGCTTCACACACTCGCTATTGCGCTGCGTTTGGCAACCTCGGGGAATGAGTGCGCATCGAATCGTCAGACTGTCGCTCGTGTTGGATCAAAGCTGCAGTCCATCAGTCGCTCTCTGCAGAGCCTGTGAACAGAGCCTGCTGACGGAGCCTGCGAACGGAGCCAACACTTGTGTCATTTTGGGCTTGTCGTCCAAAGTGGTGCAGTCGTGCCATTTTGAGCTTGTCATTCAAATAGGTCTTCTCCATCGCTGCACATCTGGGACACTGCTCCACACTACCACACCATCTTCTGGAGCATGATGTGGAGCGATCTATGCGAACAGTCGCAGTCTTCGTTGCAGTTCTTGCCTCTGAACACAAACAGTGCCATACCCACCAACTTCAGGAAACGTCCCACTACTTGGTTCGCTACTTCAGGGACCCCACCCCTGAAGTAACCTCATTGTCGATTCGTTTGACTTTGTAGGGCTGTTGATCAACTGGTGAGGTCAACAAAAGGCCACTCAGAACCAAACGAAAAGCTCCAAGCTGTGCGTGTCGCCCAAACAGGTGCGTCCGACCGCTCGCCTGAGTGTCCGCCTGCGTGCATGCGACGCAACCCCGCAGCAGAGCGTCGGTCCCATGGAGACACAGAGAGAGTCGCTGCAATAGCGGTGCCGCGGCCGCAGGCAGAGAGAGACTGGCGAGGGGCTCATCTGACGCGAAAGAGCGTGACTCTTCCTGATCGCACCACGACCCTCAAGACCCTCCCCCCTCCCTCCTTTATTCTCTGATGACCTTGCGCCTGTTCGCCTTGCGGCTCTGCTCTGTAGATGGCTCTCATGACGCTCTGTCTCTGTTGTGTAACGGTGTGATGAGCGTTATGCGTGCGCTGCGCTATTTTGCAAACTGCGTGCTCGGCTCTGACGGCCATGTGCTTGCTCTGTTTGTGTGACAGACACGCTCGCCCACAACACACCTCATCCCAAGCTACTCGCTTGATAGCGTGACGAGTGTCGGTTGGTTGCTCCTAAACTGGCGCAGCTACCTCCTTCGCCGCGCAGTCGAGTGAGCGAGTGCGGACAACCCCTGCGAGCATGGGCATGGCGTGCGACGCAGACGCACGAGGCGTCAGCAACCCAAGCGAGAACGGTCCAGAGAACAATATCAGCGGTGGCGCTCTGTTCGTCGTGCCTGCTATGGCCACAGCGCCGTCAAAGCTGTCAGCCAATGACGCCTCCCAGGCACCGCTGCCACCACCTCCACCAAGCACGGTGGGCATGAACGCGGAGGAGACCGCCATGATCCTCGCGAGCCTGAGCAAGGGTAAGTTTGGTCCTGTGGCGTTCACGTCGGGGGACTCGGATCTGGACGACAACAGGCACAGCGACATGGAGGACCTCTCGGGCGACGAGGACGAGGACGACCTGGAGGACGGCGGCGAGCACGGCGGGAGCCGCGTGCAGCGCGTGCAGCAGATCAACTTTGACGGTCCCGTGGGCAGCAAGCTCGACTTTATGGACGACGCCGGCTTCAGCCACCGGTTCCGCAACGAGAGCAACCGCGTGAAGAGTCTGGTGACCAAGCACATCTCGATCGACGAGCTGCGCGCGCACTTTGACCGGCCGATCATCGACGTGGCGAAGGACTTTGGCATCTGCATCACGCTCATGAAGAAGATCTGCCGCCGCAACGGCATCAAGCGCTGGCCGCACCGCCAGATCCGCTCGCTCTCGAAGAGCATCGCGTCCATGGAGGCGGCGATGCTGAGCGCGCACGGCGGCGAGCGCGAGAAGTACCGCGACCAGATCATGAACCTCAAGATGAAGCGCGAGTGCGTGATCGCGGACCCGAACAAGGAGAACGCGATGCGTCCGAAGACGCCGACCAAGGAAGGTGGAGCCAGCACTGGCAGCAGCGGTGCGTCCCCGGCAGCGGCGGCTCGCGTCCACCAGCAGCATCAGGGACCAAAGCTGTCGCCTCGCACGAGTCAGTCTCAGCCTCAGCATGTTGTCACTGGCGGACACTACGTGGCTCCAGGCGTCGATGGCGGTCTTGCTGCGAGCACCCCTGTCGCCATCAAGGCGGAATCTGGCAGCCAGGGTCTCCACAGTGTTCACCACCACCAATCTCTGAATGGCGCCTCTATCCACAGCAGCAGCAATTCCTCGTCGTCATCATCGTCGCACTCCAAGGGCGGTCGCTGGACGAGCGAGGAGCACGCGGCGTTCCTCGAGGGCATCCGGCTGTACGGCAAGGACTGGCGCCGCGTGGCGCAAGTGGTGATGACGCGCAGTGCGGTGCAGACGCGAACGCACGCCCAAAAGTATTTATTGAAATTCGCTGGGCGGTTCCCGTTCGACGCCGATGGGGTTCTCAAGGACAAGCAGCACGCGGACGACCACGTGGAGCATCCAAACTATCAGCAGCACCATCATCATCAGCAGCAGCATGAGTCTGCGTCCGGCATGGCGGACATGGAGATGGCGAGTCCGGATGACAACAGCAGCAACGGCGCGTCGTACCCTCCGCACCAGCTTCCGAGCCACCACAGCATGCTGACGCCCGTGAGCGAGGACACCATGCCGCGCGCGTCCTGGAGCTCGGAGAAGACGCCCGTCAAGCAACAGCAGCAGCAGCCACCGCCGCAGCAGGTAGCCCGCGCGGTGGAGGCCATGGCGATGATCCTCAACAGCCCGGACTCGGTCTCGTCGTCGCCCGACCAAGCTCAGAGTCAGGCGTTCGCGAAGGACGACAACGTGCCCATGTACAGCCCCATGGGCTCATCGTCGGCGATGGGCAGAGCGCTCCCGTCGCTCGCGATTCCGGCGATCAAGACCGAGCAGCAGATGCACCAGCAGGCGGTGGTGAAGAAAGACGAGTCCCCGCCCGTGACGCCCATGACCCCATAGCACAGCATAGCACAGAGAGAGAGAGAGAGAGAGAGAGCAGGTAGATAGTAGAAAGAAGAAGATTAGGACGGAGGACGCATTTTTGAAGCAGATTTTGTCGAGAGCGGCTGCCGAAGAAGACCACGTCACCCCACCCCGCTCCAAGGTGGCAAGTGCGTGAGTTTCTTCGGCGGTCAGCTCTCTCCAGCTTCGTTTCTGCGGCGAGGAGTTAGTTTTCGATAGTAGTGTAGACCAATAGAACGAACCTGTGCATGACGATCCTGTGGTGGTGCTGCACACAGACAGGGAGGGGAAATCTGAAGCGCATTCTGGTGGTCTGCTGCTGCGATGAGGAGAGCGCCAGCACATGCATATCAGACTGGCTGGATGCAAATGGAACGGCCGCCGTACGCTCTCAGTCGACACACTGGTGCTCGCATGGTGGTGGCAGCGAAGGTCATGGCAATCGGGAAGCAGGACGCTTTTCGTACTCTTTACTCAATACTTTTTCTTTCATTTTCTTGTTCTTTCGTTTAAAATGCTGCTGCTGTCCGCTGGGAAAATGGAGGAACGACAGAGGGTGATGGCAGCCAATCGTGCGAATCTGATGAGGAGACCGAGGATTGAACGAGGAGGGGAATGGAGAATACGTCATGCACGTCGCTGCTCTCTAGACGCGTCTCCAACTGCTGCATATTTATTCACACACTCTTCTCACGCGTTCGATCGCTCTCTGCTCTCTCTCTCTCTCTGCTCTCTCTCTCTCTCGATTCTCCAGGCGACGGCAAACAGCAGAAGACTCGATGCACTCGATCACTCGCTCGCTCTTCATCTTCGTCCTGTGTGGTGGTGGTGGTGGTTTACTGCTGCTTGGCTTCGACCTCCTTGACGAGCTGCGCGAGCTCCTCTGGGTTGTAGAGCAAAAAGTACTTTTCGATGGACGGCACGTAGTGGACCTTGCCCTTGGCGAGGTTGAACCAGAACACGTACGACGAGTCGTTGTGCGAGATTCCCACGGGACGCACATCGTGGAACGACGGCACGAGGATCGGGTCGTCCTTCGAGTTGCCCTGGTTCTCGTCCGTGTCGAGCGGGTCGCGGTTGAACAGCGTCACGCCGACCTTCTCCTGCTCGATCTCGTCGAGCTGGCGGCCGACGGCGTGCTCGTCGATGTTCGGGATGCCGGACGCGAAGCTGCGCGAGGCTTGGACCGACAGAGCGGCCGAGCGGCGGAGAGGGGCGATGGCGCGAGTCAGGAGGCTCATGCTGCTGGTGGCTTGGGAGTGAGCTGCTGGGGGGAGATTGGTCGGCAAAGCGGAACTGACGAGAGCCCTTCGTTCTTTTGAGGTCAGCAGTCTGCTTGCTGCGTTTCTAAGCTGCTGAAGAGGTAGAAACGAGCGAGTGGTAGAAATAGAAGTGGAGATGGAAATAGAAACCATGACAACCTGCAGAATTGGTGCTGTTGAAGAGATAGAAACGGTGCTTAGAAAGGTGTATTTCTAAATGCGGTCAGCTGGATAAAAGGCAGATCACATAGACACGAGCAGCACAATGTGATGAGCGAATGCAAAAAGTGTGTGGTCTCACGAGGCGAGCTTGAAGGATTCAAGCCGTACCTGACCGCTGCGCCACGAAGTCGCAGTGCGCGCGTTTCGAGCATTTGAACTCGAGGCATCTTCAAATGTGCTTGGCAGTCGCAAAGCTTGAGCTCAAATCCTGAACTTGCCTCATTTGCAACTTGGCAACGAATCACAAACACCATTTAGAGCCCAGCAACGTGACAATGGCAACGTAACGAGCACACTTTGAGGCAAAGCAACTGCAGCCTCCATTGAGATCACGTCACGATGACCTGCATCGTGCTCTGTGGGTACAGCACGCGCTCTGAAGAGATCCGCTGCTGCTGGCTGTTGCCACGCAAGTAGAAGTTCGGGAAGCGCAAGCGGCCGACTCGCGTCGAAATCAGTCGTTTGTGCGTCGAGAATGCGCGCACTGAGGTGCTGCTGCTGCTGGCGTCTTCCTCTTGCAGCTGGAAGCGCTCGTGCTGCTTGCCCAGCAGGATCCAGTCGCGCTCGCTGCTCTCGTCCAGACAGAGCAGCACGTGCACTTTTTCGTCTTGGTTCTCCTCTGCTTCAGGCTGCTTCTGGTCCTCTTCTGTTTTCTTTCCAAGCTTCTGACTCAGAGTAGCTCCAAACTCGCGCACCACGACGTGGAACGTGACCTCTTCGCCGACTGCAAACTCGTGCGCACTCTTGAGGAGCTCTCTGCTCCTGCTCTTGATTCTAGGCTCCACGTCGATGCGATAGCACACGCCTCTGACCTCATCGAGCGGAATGCACACAGCGAAAGTGCTTTGCCAGCACACTGCTTCTCCGCTTTGCGTCTGCAAGTCCGCGTCGCTCGCTGGATCCCCAATGCCACCCACAGCCGAGTCGTACTGAAGATCCAGGTGCAGTCGCGCCTCATCTGGGAAAGCAACACCACTCGTCGAGTCATTGTCACACTTCAGCGTAAACGCGAGATGCACAGTCTCTCCTGGTCGCAGCTTGGCGCCATGGAGACGAGCATTCGGGTCGTGCACTGTCGTGAGTCTGGCAGCGCCGCTGAACCCATCACTACCAATAAAGTCGCTGCAATCCAGTCTGTAGTCACGCAGCACCAATCCACACTCGCTGTTGCACGTGAGCGAGATCGCAACAATGATCCGCGAACCCACTCGCTTGAGACGCACGCGCTCTTCCAGTGGACGCAGGATCTGGATCGAAGCCTCAGCGCGACGAAGCGCGGCGCTCGTGTCGGTTTCTGTGACGTGCTGATACCGCAGACTCGCGGACGCCATGCTGATCGAGAGGCTTTCAGCAGTTGAGTCGCCATCGCCCGCGCGAAGCCACACATTGTACACAAGAGTATCCCCAGGTGACAACGCAGGGATACTCAGCAGCAGCTTCTCTTTGCCTTCCACGCTCTCAGAGTCCACTTGTAGTTGCTTCTTGGGAGCCATTGAGGGAGTGGAAGTCTGGAGCTCGGCTCGCAAGAACTGCAGGATTGCTGACCCTCCTTCGTCTGCACCATCACCAGCACCAGCTGATGTAATCTCGAGCACTCCGTCGGTGACCGTGTCGCTCTGCGCGTGGATCTTGATGCTGATTTGCTCAACCGACTGCGGCGTCAGCAGCGGAGGTCCCTCAATAGTGATGCGAAGCGTGCTCTCGCGTCGCGGGATCTCGAAACCCACGTGCTCAAGCTCAGATCCAGAGAGTAAGCTAAACGTGTTGCCTGCGAGAACACAGTCCACGCCACGGCAGACGTAGTTGCCCACGTCCAGATCGCTCTGGAGGAACACGAGGCTCACGCTCGCTTTCTCGTACAGGTACACGTTGCTCTCTTCCAGGACCAGCACGTCGTCATCTTCGTTTTCGTCAGCGCGATAGAGTGGCGATCCTGCAGCTTCAGCGTTATCATTCCCGATCCGAGGCTCGTCGTCGTCGCAGACTGTCATGTCGATGTCCGAGAACTCCATTTCGTTTGGAGTTGTCGTTGTCAGGTCTCCTTGAGACGCCTCATTCGGGTTGTCGCTTGTTTCTAAAGTGCTCGTCGCCACGTTTGCGATAGCGTCCACTGATTCCCCAGCGCCATTGACTTCCTGTGCTGGCGTTTCATCTGTTGGTCTGGGACTTTCGTCTTCCAGGATGAGGCTGTGGAGGCGAGGAAGCTCTGTCAGGGTGCTCGAGATGGAGGACGACCGCTTCTTTGGCGACGCCGCTTGAATGCCATCTACCTGGCTGTCGACTTCATCAGGAGTGAAAAATACTGCTCTCTTTGAAAAGCGAACCTGCAGCTTCTCAATGTGGATCCCAGCGGGGAAGCAGTTCGTGACGCTCAGTGTGACGCGCACCTCTCCGTAGTCCAGATCACTGCCAGGCGTTTGCATCGTCTCGATCCCTACTGCGGGCTCGACCAACTCCCCCACTCGGAGCTTCGCTGCTGAGTCCTTCTGATCCAGGCTCTGCACGAGTGTGTGCATCGTCTTTTCGAGGTAGTCGCGACCGATCTCCGCTTTCGCTTCCTGCGCGATCGCCAGCATGCTAAAGCACGCCGCGACGGCTTCAGCAGCGCGTCCGAGCTCGAGCTCAGAACTGCAGATGTTGCGCACGCAGTCGCCCACGAGGTTCCACCACTTGTCCTCCTCGCACTGGCGCGAATGCGAGCGGAAGAGCCGCGACGCGCTCTCAAACTCGCGGTGGCGGAAATGGTAGCGCGCGCACTCGCCACCGAGAAAGACCGCGAAGCGGTGGCGACCTGCGCGCGAAAAGTGGAGCGACGCCAAGTGGGACATCTCCCAGACGCAGCGCTCAAAGCTTTCGCCCAAGCGAGAAGCCGAGAACATCCTTTGCAGCCACTCGTACCACGCTCGCGGGTTCTCTGACACCAAAGTGTCGTCATCAAGCGAGTCGTCGCGCATACCTAAGTCTTCATGGGAGAGAGGCAGCGAGAGCCGACTCGCCGTTCCTTTTTTCGAGCGTGAGAACATTGTGAGCGTGCGGCGCGCGAGATAGAGGATGTCCCCTAAATGGCGGGACATGACCTCTGGACTGGTCGCCTGCGCGACCTGGCTCAGCACGCTCGCAGAGGAAACCTGGTAGTCGTGGCCGCTCCAGGACAGCTCGCAAGCGTACGCGATCTCCAGACACGCGCCGACAGCCCACTGGTACGGCTGGTGGCGCTCAATGGTCCGGGATTCCGAGGAGCTCAACTGCTTCAGGCTATCGAAAAACGAGGAGATGAAGGACGTCGCGCGCTGGATGAGCTGCGGAAAGTTGCCCATGAGGTACAGCGTGCGGATCTGACGGCAGAAGCAGTGCAGCTGGATCACGCGCGTGGACGCTCGGTTCTTGGCGATCTGCTGCTGTGTGACTGGCAGATCCACTGCGAGCTGCACGCATTCATCACCATTCTCATGGTTTAGTTTGACAGCTAGGCAACACAAGGGTGACAAATCATAGAATCATAGAGCCACGACGACAGTAAGAAGACGCACCGGTGCTACCGTGAAGATCGCGTCGTTCGCCCTGAAAGAAATCTTGACCTCGTCCTGGAAGGACCTCTTCTCGTTCTCGCTCAGGTTCATGAAAATCGCATCCAATTCGTCCAGCTGCACAAAACACAATAGCAACACTGTTAGAGCTCTTCAGAATACTTCCACAGCCATGCTCCGTAGACGACCAGACAGGAGGAGATGACGTACGTGGCGGATGGCGTCGTCGAGCAGATACGTTTGCTGGTACATGAGCGCCAGTCGCTCTTTCGCGAGGAAGAACGCGCCAAAGTCCCATCCCGCAGCGTTCATATTCCGCTACAATAGACAAAGAATCGGAGATGTCAGTATCACCAATTTGTCCAATGATACCAAAGTGTTACTTCTTGATACTTGGCACTCGATACCTTTGCATCCAGCACGCGCACTTCTTCCTCGTACTGGTAGCACTTGATCTGGAAGGCGTCCATGATGCAGTGGCGCAGCCGTAAGAGCAGCTCGGACCACTGCGACTCGTGCTGCTGGTGCTGACCAGGGGCGCCGCCGACGATGCTGTTGCCTTCCAGGATCTCGATCTTGCAGATGCGCTCGCTGGCGCTGAAGGCGCTGCTGCCACTGCCACTCCCACTGCTACTCAAGGAGCTGCTGCTGTTGCCACTATTGCCACTGATACCAGTGCCAGCACCAAGTATCATCCCCGCCGCCGTGCTACCGCTGGTACTCGGCCGCTTGTGCGCAAAGTCGGCGCGGATCTTGTCAAAGATCTTCTTGTAGACCGAGTTGCTGCTATTCGCACCGCTGCGACTGCTGCTGCTCTTTGCGCGTGTGCCCAGCGGCACATAGAGCACCATCCACTCGACCCTGGCGGCGTTCATGCGCTCGACCCACGCTGCGAGCCTCTGCTTGACGCTCGCGCGGTAGTGGTCCATGTCCTCGCAGTTGACGAGGTAGACGCACACGAGCGGCAGCGCCGTGGTCGCCTCCAGCTCGCTCTGCGCCACGAACGTGAGCGGCAGCTTGTCGATGAACTTGGTGACACCCACGAGGTTCTTCCACTCGATGCAGCGCAGCGGCAGCCGCTGCGAGAGCGACGCCGCCACGAACGGCCAGGACCCACCCTCGTCGTGGTAGCCGACCTTGAGCTCTGCAGAATGGTCGCCAAGAAAAGAGTGCAGCAAGAAGAGGTTGTGTCTGTGTGAGAGCGCATGCGTGTGGAGCCAATAAAAAAGATAACGGTACGTAGAGCAGCAAAGAGCGAGAAAGCGTCTGCGCATCGACTTGTTGCGCACCTGGCGTCAGCAGATCCTGCGTGAAGTGCGGCGCGATCGTCGCGTACAGAGACGTCATGCTGATCTGTGGGCAAGCAAGTGCCTAGATTGCTTTTGAAGCAGCTGATCGAACGTGACGATGGTACTCTTTCTGAAGCTGACGCATTTGTTTTGTGAGTATGTGGCCCACCTCGACTTGATCAAAACACTTTTTGTGTGGATGATGATCTTGCATGTGTGATTGGCTGGAAGATGCTGCAACTGCCATTCCATTCGTTGAAAAGTGTACTTTTTGTATATTACTGGCGGTATTTCAGCCAGTGGTATGCCTTCAGGGGAGCCTTTCCTCATTGCCACAGACAGATCGAAGAGATCATCCATCTGAAGCGAGCAGCTACAACAAGCTCATGGAGCGCGATGGCGACAGCGCGGGCGTGGACCCGCAGGCGTCGGCGCAGTTCGAGGAGCTGCACAAGCAGCTGGTCGCGCGTGAGGAGCTCCGCACGCAGAATGCGCTCGAAGTCGTTGTGCCTCTGCGCGCGCAGATCGCGTCTGGCGCCGTGAAGCTCAAGTCGGACATCAAGAAGTCGTCTGCGTTCGTCAAGAAGCTCAAGATGCTCACGGAGAACAACGCCGAGTCCGTCATGAAAGACATTGTCGAGCTCAACCTCACGCGGTACGTAAGCGAGTGCGTGTCGTCGATCGCGGAGGCGCCGCTGAGGCTCGCAGATCTGCACGCGGTGGTCAAAGTGGTGTCGCTCTTGCACCAGCGCTACGAAGACTTCACAGCCACGATGGTGCAGACGCTCGTCACGGTGTTTGACGCATCGTATGGCGCGGATGACAAGACGAAGATCGTCAAGCGCCGCATCATCCTGCGTCTGCTGAGCGAGCTCTATCTCGCGGGAGTGTACGATGACGCGAACGTGATCGTCGCGATCATTCAGCGGGTCGCTCGACGTGAAGGTGGCGCGCCAAGCAAGTCGCGTCAGAAAGGCAACATGAGCGTGAGCGGTGCTGGCGCTGGCTCGTCTGCGCAGCTGGAAGTGCCGCTGCTGGTGAGCTTTGCGAAAGCAGTTGGGGTCGAGTTCCTGGGTGTGCGTCCGAAGAAGTTCAAGGACGTGGAGACCCAGCTCGGCGACACGTTCCGGAGCCTGATAGAGAAAGTCCACGACCTCGTGCCGCGTGCTGTGCAGAAGGAGTCGCTGGCGTGCTTCTCGGAGGCGTACGAGATGATCTGCAAGTTCTACTTGACCCAGCACACGGCTTTTGTGAAGCTGGAGGCGCGCAACGAGCGAGAAGAAGCGAATCGCGGCGAAGTGTCGGACCAGCACGTACAGGAGCTCGAGAACGCAAAGCTGCTGTTTGACAAGCTCCAGACGAGTGTCAATGCGCTTGCAGATGCGCTGGATCGCGAAGTTCCGCCTCTGCCTCTTGAGAGGGACGACGACGGACTGAACGGTGGAGGCATTCTGGTGTGGGAAGGCGACGGTAGCTCGCGGGTCATGCGTGCGGACAGTCCATTTGAGGACGAAGACACTCGCGCATTCTACGAAGACTTGCCGGATCTCCTGGAGCTCGTGCCAGCAGTCGTGCTTGGGCTCACGGAGGCAGACCTGGCGGAGCTGAAGAAGAAGAAAGAGGCGACTGCGTCTGCGTCTACTGCTGCGGAAGAAGAGGCTGAGGCAGAGAACGAAGCGGACGCGGAAGGCGACGCCGATGACGGCGAAGTCGAGGGCGACGCTGAGGAAGAGACTCCGTTGGAGGATGGTGGCGCTGACGGTCGAGAGAGAACCGAGTCGCAGGAAACAGGACGCGACAGCGAATCGAAACAGCAGCAGCCGCAGGACAGCGCTAGCTCACCTGCCACTACTGGGGCTGCTTCGTCTTCCGCAGCGACAACACCAGCGGCTGGCAGTACCACGACCGGGTACCACCATCAACACGACTCGTTCTTCAGCTCGCTGGAAGATCTCGTGAACCGGGACCGATGCGACAAAGCGGCTGTGGACTTTTGCTACCGGAACTCCAAGGCGAACCGCAACCGCCTCATCAAGACGCTGTTCAGCGTGCCTCGGACGCACTTGGAGCTCTTGCCGTACTACTCGCGTCTGGTGGCGACGCTGCAGAGTGTGTTCAAAGAGGACATTGGTGGCGAGCTCGTGAACCTGCTGGTGAACGAGTTCACGCACCACATCAAGAAGCGCAACCAGTTCCGCCTCGAGTCGAAGATCAAGAACGTCCGGTTCCTCGCCGAGCTCGTGAAGTTCAAGATCTGTCCGCCGAACGTGGGCTTCCGGTGTCTGAAGAAGTGCTTTGGCGACTTCCAGAGCCACAATGTGCTCGTCGCGACCACGTTCCTGGAGAGCTGCGGGCGGTTTCTCTACTGCTCCAAGCACACGCACGTGCGCACGGAGAACTTTCTCAGCATCATGATGAAGCTCAAATCGGCGAAGAACCTGGACCCGCAGGCGGAGACCCTCGTGCAGAACGCGTACTACATGTGCAAGCCGCCTGACCGTGTCGAGCGCGCCGTGAAGCAGTACGAGCCGCTGTACCTCTTCATCATGAAGTGCCTGTATCAAGATCTGACCGACGCGAACATCAACAAGGTGGTCAAGACGCTGCGCAAGCTGCCGTGGCAGGAGAAAAGCACGACTGCGCACATGCTGAAGGCGATTCTGAAAGTCACGAAGGGCAAAGTGATGCACATGAAGCTGATCTGCGAGGTCGTGAAGGGGCTCTCGCGCTACCACGACGAGATCAGCGTGCTGCTGATCGACGAAGTGCTGGAGATCGTCCGCCGCGGGCTGCAGATCAACGACTACCGCGACCACCAGCACAGTCTGGGGGTCGTCAAGCTGCTCGGCGAGCTCTACAACTGCGCGCTCGTGAACATGAACGTGGTGCTGGAGACACTGTACCTGGTCATCCACCACTCGCACGACCTCCTGACGCTCCCAGAGTACAGTGGCAGCAGCAACAATGCTCCGCCATCACCGACAGCGCTGCCAGCGAACATCCAGGACATCAAGCGCCGCTTCCTTCTGGTGCCAGACATGCGCTACGACCCGCGCGTTCCAAGCAGCGTCGATGGACCCACCGAGGTGTTTCGCATTCGTCTCGTGTGCGCGTTGATTGAGGCGTGCAATGGGTCTGGAAGCAGTGGCGGACCATCATCTGGGTCCGGGTCTGCTTCGCAGAACGAGCGCGGGATCTCAAAGGCTCGTCTTGGCCGCTTCATGGTATTTTTCCAGCGCTACATCTTCTCCAAGACCGAGATCCCTCTGGAGACGGACTTCGTGGTCGTGGACCTCTTTGAATCGCTCGCCGTGAGTCTGAAGGACCATTTCAAGAAGTTTGAGACGTGGGAAGAGGCGGATGGTGCCGCACAGACCATCCTGCGCGGCGATTTGGAGGAAGCGGAGCGTCGGTTTGCGAAGAAGAACGCGGCGAACCCGGAACAAACAAGAGACAGCTTTGGCGATGCCGGTATCGTGCCGCTCTCTCGTGCTGGTGAAGAGGACGAAGATGAGGACGACGAGGAGGACGAGTCTGATGACGACGACGACGATGACGACGATGATGAAGAGCGAGCGCGTGGCGATGAAGATGGCGAGGGCAACGAAGATGATGACGATGACGATGACGACGAGGACGAGGATGACGACGACGAGGATGAAGACGATGAGGAGGAGGAGGAGGAGGAGGAGGAGGAGGAAGAAGAAGAGCAGCTGATCATCCACGACCGCGTGCAGAAAACCGAAGAGGACGACGCGTTCGAGAAGGCGTTCAAGTCGATGATGCAGAGCTCGGTGGACTCGCGAAAGCTCGCTGGCCGCGTGAACGTGGACAAGATGGTGATCCCGACGATCGTGAAGAGCACGGCTCCTCCGCCTGTGGATCCGTCCTCAGGAACCGCAGCCGCAAGTGGTGCTGGTTCTGCGTCGCCATTTGGCGCAAATGGACCGCAGGGTGTGGTGTTCCGCATGCTGCGCCGTGGCAACAAGGGCAAAGTGGAAGCGCGTCAGCTGATCGTCCCGGAAGAATCGTCGCTCGCGCAGCACAGCCACCGCCAGGAGAGCGCCGGCAAGAAGGAGATGTCGGAGCTCAAGCGCCTGGTGCTCCAGAATATCGAGCGCGAGGACTTTGACAGCGGACTCGACGTCCCTCCGGCGTTCACGATCGCGCCGCGTCCGAGCAACCAGACGCAAGCGCAGCAGCAACAGAGCGCTCCGCCGCCGCGGGATCTGAATCGCTCGGGCTATGGCATCAGCAGCGAGTGGAACAACGACGAGTTTGGATTGCGCCGAGGACGAGGGTACCGTGGACAAAAGTGATGGCGAGGTGGCGGGACGAGAGAGACGGAACTGGAAGCGCGACTGGGGTCTGCTTGGCTGCTCTGTCTGTATGCGATCGGCGAGCAGGCACGAATACGAAAGTGCGAGCTGACGGTCAACGGATTCAACTGGTGCGTGTGATCCCGGAGTTTTCACACTCCGGGTCCAGAAGCAACCTTCCTTTTGTTGGTGGTGATACATTGCCAAAGTGCGAGGCGCAGACAGGCGTTCGACAGCTGCGCTGTGCGTCTATGCATGAGCTGCTACCCTCTACTTCTTGGAGAGGAGCTCAACTTGCCCAGATGCGCCGGTGTGCTTACGGATGAATGGATGGATTGGTGGCAGCTGAGCAGAGCTCGTGATGACAGGGAGGGTGTTGGAATCCGAAAGTTAGGTTTGGCTGAAGCGTTCGTTGGATTGACAGATTTGTACCTGGAGAGAGAGAGA
>JAASFO010000036.1:0-57946 GCA_023333815.1 Globisporangium recalcitrans
CGAGCACGCTTACCGAAGAGCTCAAGCGCTTTGCTAGCGAAGGGCTGCGAACGCTGGTGCTTTCAAGCAAAGAGCTCTCGGAAGAGGAGTATCTTGCGTGGGATGCGAAATACCAAGAAGCGGTCACGTCGCTCGTGAACCGAGAGGAGATGCTCGCAGACGTCGCCGAGGTGCTCGAGAAAGACATGAAGATCGTCGGCGCGACTGCGATCGAAGACAAGCTCCAGGAAGGCGTGCCTACCGCGATCTTCAACCTCGCGCAAGCTGGGATCAAGATCTGGATGCTCACGGGCGACAAAGAGGAGACAGCGATCAACATTGGCCATGCGTGTCGTCTCATCAACGACACCATGCGGCTGCTAGTCATCAACCAGGAAGATCTCGCGGCACTGACCGCGCAAGTGGACGAGCTCTACGAGTCGAGCGATGTGCAGTTGCACATCAAATCCCAGAAAGTGTCGAGCCACCTGGCGGTTGTGTGCGATGGCAAATCGCTCGTCCACGTCTTCCCACCCAAGAACGCGACGACACCCGATCTGGACGCAAAGGCGAAAGAGCTGTCGAGGAAAATCCTCGAGATCTCAAGCGTGTGCCAAGCGCTGATCGCCTGCCGCGTGTCGCCAGCGCAGAAAGCCGACATTGTGAACCTCGTGCGCTTCCGGTCGCCGACAAAAGTGATCACATTAGCGATCGGCGATGGCGCAAACGACGTGAACATGATCCAGTCTGCGCATGTGGGCGTCGGCGTGTCGGGTCAAGAAGGAGTGCAGGCTGTGAATGCGAGCGACTACACCATCGCGCAGTTTCGCTTCCTCGAGCGGCTGCTGTTGGTGCACGGTCGCTACAACTACATTCGCGTGTCCAAAGTGATCCTGTACTCGTTTTACAAGAACATGACGCTCGTGATTGCGCTCTTCCTGTTCAACTTCTACAACGGCCAGTCGGGGACGAGCGTGTTTGAGAGCTTTGTGATGGCTGGCTGGAATTTCTTCCTTGCACTGCCGATCATCGCGATCGGTGTTTTCGACGAAGACGTGGCGCCAAACCAAGTGCTCAAGCACCCAAAGCTGTACATCCCTGGGCAGACGAACAACGATCTCAACGTGAAGCGGTTCTCGATCTGGATCCTGAATGCGATCACCCAGTCGCTGCTCTGCTTCGTGCTGACCGTGTACGGCATCAAGAACGTCGACGGTCTGAGCATTGGGCTGCATCTTCAGGGCACGATCATCTACTCGGTGCTGCTCATGTCCGCGAACGTCAAAGTGGCGCTCGAGACGCTGTCGTGGACAAAGTTCAACGCGTTCTTCCTCGCGTGCAGCGTTTGCTTCTTTTTCACCTTTGTGATCCTGTTCCAGTACTTTGGCGACCTCGGAGACGATTTGTGGGGCGTGTCGTTTCGGATGCTCAAAAGGTATGCACGTTCGATATCCCTTTGTTCAGTACCCATCGCACACAGAGACGCTAACACGCAGTGCCTGCTCAAATGCGCACGCAGCCCTGTGTACTGGCTGCACATGCTGCTGGTCCCGGTGACAGCAAACGTCGCTGACATGTGCTTCAAGTACGTGTAAAAGGTTTCTTGGTAGCGCCGTGCGCATCGAGTCTCAACGAAGCTCTAACACTTGTGGTGCTGGTGTGTATTTGCGTGTTCCTGCAGTGTCCAGACCAACTACTTCCCGACAATGGCCAACATCCTGCGTGAGAAGAGCGTGTTCAGCCTGAGCTCAGCGCAGGTCACGTGCGAGCCTCCCGAGAACGGCAACTCACTGCCGCTGCCGGAGCGACCGTCGTTTGCAGCGCCACTGCCAGGGTCGGTTGTTGTCCCTTGCAAGGATACACTTGGTTCAAAACAACCCAATGCATTTGTGTCTATGCTGCTGCTGTTCCCTGGTCCACCAGCATCTCCTCGCTGGCTCACTATTCGCTTTCCAATTGTGTGTTTTGCAGACTCGGGATTTGCATTCAGCTCAGCTGAGGGTGTCTTCCCGAGAGGCGAGGGTGAAGACCACGACCTCGCGTCCTTGAAAGTGATCCAGTTCCACCGCGAAGAGCACCTGCGGTCCTCTGGGAAGCTCCAGTCGTTCAACAACTCGTCGCGCGCCAGTGCCCTGCTGTCGTTTGAGAAGAACAACGTGGTCGTGAGCGACATCGTCCAGGAGGTCGAGGATCTGTAGATGTGCCGTTCTAGACACCATGCCACCTATCAGTTGAGACCTATTGAGCAACTGCTGGGTCTCCATTCTCCCCCTCCCATTATTTAACGAAGCCTTGAACGAACCACTCGCAGCACATTCGTCTGTTTGAAGTGGTTCAATGGTGAGTTTGGGCATCGCTTGGCAGTTTTGGATGGTGGGATCTGAGAGTGAGTGGGAAAATCAGCACGCTCAATCAAAGCTTCCGCAGCTCTTCCGCTTTTTCTGCCTACTGCTCAAGCATCTGTTGCCTCTGATGGGACTTGCTGAAGAGCAACCCAGAGGTGCGAAGCGAGCTGGCCAACTACTCCGTCCTCACGATCAAGCAGGGCATGATCACGTACGTCTACGCAGTCTGCAACACAATCTGCAGTGATCTCTCGTAGCCAGCTGAGCAGTCTGCGTTGGCGCTTCTGGTGCTGGTGTTCTCAAGATCGCAGGCAAGAGCTGGATCAGCACGAGTGTCCAGCAGATGGAGATCAATGCACAAAAGGTGTAGTTATAAGTACATTTATGGTAGATATCGACACACCTCGTTTTCAAGGTTTTATCTGCTTTTTGATCCGATATATCGTACTTTATCGGGGCTATTGTTTTATGCAGCTGCTCCAATTGTTAGGAAAAGAAAGCAACGCCAACAAGCTCAAGCAGCAAAGGAAGCGAAGGAAGCGCGCCGCGATGATGGCGACGATCGCACCGCCTCCTGCAGACGCTCTCCACGCGCTCACGGTTCGTTTCGTTCAAACGCACACTCTGACTACTCTTGTGCATGCGATGCGCCTCCTCTTTGTGTCTCTCTCTCTCGACGATACCTCGTGCTAATTATGACGCTTGTGTATGTTTCTGTTATTCATCTCTCATGTGTGGGTGTGACGACAGAACAACAGCAGCGGCGTGCTCTTTGAACACGAGGAAGAAGTGGCGCGCGATCCGTACTCGGTGCAGGCGTGGGTCAACTACCTGAAAGATGCGGACGCGCTCGCCCCGCAGAAGCGCTACGCGATCTACGAGCGCGGGATCCTTGTGCTCCCGAGATCCTACAAGCTCTGGAAGCAGTACCTGGACGAGTACTACGAGACCCAAGTGCGCGGGAGGCGTGTGGATGCGCCAGCGTACGCGCACCTGGTAGCGCTCTATGAGCGCGCTTTGGTGCAACTGAACAAGATGCCGCGCATCTGGCTGGATTTCCTCGAGTTGGTGCAGGAAATGAAGCGCGTGACGTTCACGCGCCAGGCGTTTGACCGCGCGCTGCGTGCGTTGCCGATCACGCAGCACCACCGCATTTGGACGCCGTACTTGGCGTTTGTAAAGGAGATTGGACTCCCGCAGGTCGCCGTGCGCGCGTATCGGCGCTACTTGATGCTCGAGCCTGGCAACCGCGAGGAGTACCTCGCGTACCTGTGTTCGATTCGCCAGTACGAAGAGGCGAGTCTGCAACTCGTCATGCTCATCGACAGCCAGAGCGTGTACCCAACGAAGCGCACGAGACACAGTCTTTGGATGCAGCTCTGCGACATGATCACGCAGCACCCCGAGGAAGTCTCGCCGAAGCTGAATGTCGAAGCCATCTTGCGCAGCGGCATCACGCAGTTCACAGACGAAGTCGGGCGGCTCTGGTGCTCGCTCGCGACCTACTTTGTGCGCTTGGGCATGTTTGAGTCTGCGCGCGACATCTACGAAGAAGGCATCCGCACGGTCATGACTGTGCGTGACTTCAGTATGATCTTCGACGCCTACGTCAAGTTCATCGAAGCCATGCTGACTGCCGAGATGGAGCTTGCAGAGAGCCCTGACGATGATGACGAGGAGGAAGAGGAGGAAGAGGTGGACCACCAAGCGCAAGTTGATCGGTTGCTCAAGATCTACGAGGACGTCGCGGACCGTCGTCCGATCCTGCTGAACTCGGTGCTCTTGCGTCAAAACCCGCACAACGTCCGCGAGTGGGAGAAGCGCGTGGAGTTACAGAAGACCGATCTCCAGAAAGTGATTCGAACGTACGCCGAAGCCGTGAAAACCGTGGATCCTGCCAAGTCGGGCGGACGGCTGCACACGCTCTGGGTCAAGTTTGCCAAGTTTTACGAAGAGCACAAGGATATCGCGAACGCGAGAGTGATTTTCAAGAAAGCGGCGGATGTTGAGTACCGGAACGAGCACGAGCTTGCGAATGTGTACTGCGAGTGGGCTGAGATGGAGTTGCGACAGGACAACTTTGAAGAACCTCTGGACGTGCTGCGCGGAGCGTGCGCTGTCCCACAGTCCATGACCATTCGCTTGCGCAACAAGACGAGCCTCACAGCGAAAGACAAGGTCCACAAGAGCGTCAAGCTCTGGAGTCTGCGTCTGGATCTCGAAGAGAGTCTGGGAGACCTCGAGTCGACGCGCGCGGCGTACACGGAAGCGTTCGAGCTGAAGATCGTCACTCCCCAGATGGTGCTGAACTTTGCTTCGTATCTCGAAGAGAACAAGTACTTTGAAGAGTCGTTCCGCGTCTACGAGCGTGGGCTGTCGCTGTTCCCAACGTTCCCGTACGCGAACGAGATCTGGCAGGCGTACTTGGCGAAGTTTGTGAAGAGATATGGCGGCACCAAGGTCGAGCGCGCGCGTGACTTACACGAGCAAGCCATCAAGGCAGCCCCGGCGAAGTTCGCGAAGGCTCTCTTTGTCAAATATGCAGAGTTCGAGGAGAAGCACGGCATGCTCCGCAATGTAATGGCTATTTATGAGCGAGCAACGGACGCGGTCCCAGAGGAAGAGCAGCTGGAGATGTATGCTGCCTACGTCAAGAAGGCGCAGAAATTCTTCGGTGTGTCGAAGGTGCGCGATGTGTACCAGCGTGGGATCTCCAGCCTGCCGGACAAGTTCGTTGCTCCGCTGTGCTTGAAGTTTGCAGACATGGAGACCAAGCTGGGTGAGATTGAACGCGCGCGAGCAATCTACACGCACGCTTCTCAGTTCTGCGACCCACGACAGCACGAGGCTTCGTTCTGGAAGGTGTGGCACGATTTCGAGGTGTCCCACGGGTCGGAGCATTCGTTCTTGGAGATGCTTCGTATCAAGAGATCCGTGGTGGCGCAGTACTCGCAAGTGAACTACGTGTCGGCAGAAATCGCGCCAGTTGTTAGCGAGGCACCGTCTGGAATGGTTCCAGCGTCATCTTCGGTTGCAAACGGTGACGCGATGGCAGCGTTGGAAGCCAACTTGGTTGACACTTCTCTGGAGGAAAGCGGATCGAAGAAGCGCAAGCTCGAAGCTGACGAAGACAGTGACGAGCGACCACTGAAGCAGCCGATTGTACAGGTGCAAAATGACGAAGAGATCGACTTGGATGACGAAGAAGAGGAAGAGGACGACGGCGAAGAAGCTGATGGGACCAACGGTGATGAGATCGAAGAGCGCGCGATCCCAGATGCTGTGTTCGGGAGTTCCTTGGCGCAGGCAAGAAAGTAGTTGCAAGAGCCAAGTGTGAGCGGACGGCTCTTGACTCATGACCCCACAGTATTTTTCAAAGGCACAAACAAGCACGTAGCAAGGTAAAGAAAGGCTCAACGTGAAGGAACCTCCCGTGTTGCAGATAGGGTGGCTCGTTGGTGTTTATGTTTCTTTGTGAGTCGATGTTTCTGATCGGTTGGGGTGCAATGACAGGTTTGGTTGTGTATTGTTAACAGCGTAGGAAGAACAAGATTGCCGGTGCTCAGGCAAACAGCTTCGATCTTGCCACGCAACGTCCAGCGGTGTCCATGAATGCAAGAACGCCGCTGCTGGCTGACACCGTTTAGAGCCTTCGAACATGGAAGCCGATCCGTACAAGTGCTTGCTGACGAGCGCGAGTCGAGAGCATCTGAAGCGCCAGTCGGAGCTGAACGACCGATTTGTGGGCAATGTGCTCCTTCTTGCGATCAACAGACCGAGCAAAGGACCCGCTGCTGCCTCGCCGCTCAAGCGTCTGGAGGTGATCGAGCAGTGCATCATGGCGGAGAGCAAGCGCGAAGAGCAGCTCGCCAAGTGCCAGAGTGGCAAGGAGAAACGGTACTGGTCGCGCAAGTTCCATGCGCAGCGGAACCACGAGCGCAACCTGATCGAAGCCCTGATGCACGGCACGACGATCGACACTGAGCTCGAAATCGCGGACGTCAGCGCGAAAGATGCTTCAGCAGCGGTTCTGTCACGCTCGCCTTTGCGCGCGAGCGTACAACGCATGACAACAGGGATCGCAGCAAAAGTGCCGAGCGAGGACCGGGTGTTCCACAAAGCCAAGATCACGGGAGGCGTGCCGAAGACAAAGCCGCACATCCACAAGAAGTCCACTCTTCCAGATTGCCAGGGCTCGCCAAACAAAGTCAAGCCATATTTCCCACGACCCAAACTGGCCGACACATCGCTCACGCTGGATCACTCGAGTTCCTGGATTACCGCCTCCCAAGGTGAAGTTCGACGCAGATGAGCAAGAGGACATCGAGAGCATGGTCTCGTTTAAAGAACCAGCGAGCTTCGTCGATGCGCAGCGGATTGCGATGGCGGTTTTCGATGAGATCAAGCCCCACGCAGTGTCTGGCTCGGAGGGAAACCCTGACGGTGGAAATGAAGCAGGTTTTCAATCCGCAAGAGACGGCTTTGACAAAGAGCAAGACAGAGGAACAACATCGGTGCGAACCAAGACGGATCGACCACACTCGCCTCCAGAAGCCCGAGTGGACACAGCGATTTCCCATTCGAACTCTGCCAGTGACGTGAAACCTGGCGAGTTTCTCAAGAGTCGTGATGGCCAGCTGCCATCACAAGCGATCGTAGACTGTGGATCACATGCAGGCAAAGCCCACCCTGAAACAGACTCTGAGACGTCCAGTGTTATCCAGAATGCAGTTGAGCAACAGTCTGCAGTCACGGACGAAGCCGCTGATGAGGAGCAATGGGAGATCTACGACGAGGCAGCTGAAGACGCGATCTCCACACCTCTGGGTACACTCAGCAATGGCGAAATGGCTCAGCGTGAGCAGGAGAATCCCGAACCCAGAGAGGCAGATGCTGCGTCGGAGAGTGCTGAAGACATTGCTGGTGTTGAACAAGATCTCCAGGTGGAAGAAGTGGACACAGAAGGACTGGAGGTTTCGTCCCAGCGAAGCGACTTGACGGAGCCGATTGTCAGTTCCCTCGGCCAAATGGGAACCACAATGAGTGCTGAGGAAGTGGAGGATCGAGCGGAGATGGAGGTCGCAGAAGTGCTGTTTGATCTCGTGGACCAGCTCGCAGGTGATTTCCCCGACGACATGGACGTCATCGCACCGCAAGCACCAAGTGGTGATGCTGGATCCACGAACGCCTCGCTGTCTGCAAGCATCCACATCCAGTCGGCATTCCGCGGCCACCAAGCGCGTCGAGCGTTCCGCATGGCGCTGTACCAGGAAGCACTCAACTGCGGCGTGCTCGGCGCAATGCCAGGCAGCTTCCAGGGCAAGTCCGGCTGGTACCAGGATCCGAAGAGCCTCATGGCGTACTACTTCTCGATCCTCCCGGACACGGGTGAGTGGAAGCAGAAGATCGTGATCCGCTGCAGTCGCCTCATCCTCACGACCTACCAGATGCACGAAGAGATCTTGAGCAAAGTGTTCATTTCGCCCTGATGAAAGGAAATGAATGGTCAGGACCAGCCGAACCGCAGCAGCAGGAGCAACAAGCTGGACGTGCGACGAGAATTTGAATGAGCACATTGACGAGAGCGCTTCTGGCTTTGGTGATGATGCTGATTGCGACACTGCTGAGAGCCACTTGGCGCGAGCGTGTCACCTGCGCGTGTGGAAGCAAGCTTCGGACGGAAGATGAGCATTCAGGCACAGTTGTGGGTATGATGAGTGGCAGCATTTGCTGGCGACTTCAAGTTGCTTCGAAATGGCAAAATGGCTCACAAACAGCATAAAATGAGCGTACACTTGTCACAGGTGAAGGTTAGATTTGTACCTTGATTTGAGTATGCAGACACACTTTAACACCCGCTTACGTTCGTTCTCTTTGTTTTTGTTGAAGAAACAGAAACTGAAGCGACCATCATTCGCGATGTGGCTGCTGCCACCGTTCGTGTTTCCAGTTTCTACAAATGTTCCATTCTGTGCTGCATAGTCACAGCTAAGCTGCTGCTTGTTCTGTGTGGAGTCTGGATGGATGGAACATGGGACAGAACGACACCCATTCCACCACCAATTGGCGTGGCCCCCTTCATTTGAGGGAAGACTTTGCTACTAAGCGAGTGAGCGTATTTTTATCAGCACACACAAACACAGACAAAGGTGGAAAGAGAAACGAAAGCACAAGCAGCAAGCGAGCGACAGCCGCACACGAGCAGCACACGAGCGCGACCGCGAGAGAGGGACCTACGATCAAGCAAGAGAGAGAGAGATCCAGAGACAGCGAGTCTTCCAGCGGCACGCGCGAGGTTCGCTCCTGACGGCCGCTCATCGATTCGTTGGACTGACGAGACGACGGAAGAACTTTGGAGAAGCCACACACGTGCGCACGCAAGCAGCAGCAAGCAACTACAACAGCACTGGAAATCAGGTCAGTTGTGTTCTTCTCTGACAACACTGGCGGACTGTCGATTGAAGAAACAGAGAAGTGTCCGCACGCACGCTGTGGTCGAATCTAAAGAAGCGCGAGCTAACGCAACATGCGTGTTGGTGTTGTTTTGTAGAAAGGGAGAGATAAAGAAACGAAAGCTAGACCATGGCGAGTGAGGCGCTGTCGTTCGGAAGCAGCATCGGAGATGCCGGCACCTTTGTGGATGCACACGTGAAAGTGGCGGTCGCAGTGCAGCGCAGTACCGCAGCACCACCATCAGCACCAGCGACGACGCAAGCTCTGTATGAGCGCTCGAATAGCGGCGTGCTGGTGCCAAAGTTCGACTATGACGACGACGTCGACGCTGAAGAAGACAATGAGAGCGGCGAGTTGGTTGAAAATGACGATGATGAAGAAGAGTTGCGGATATACAACGGCTTTGCGCGGTCGTTTTCAGCTGGAGAGCTCGATGGCGAAGCGATTTCGCCGACTTCGTCGAGCAGCAATGGGTCGAGCGGCGAGCTGTTTCCTCACGCGAAGGACAAACACGCTGCAATCACGAAGAAACGATCGTCAAGCGACTCGGGAAGACTCGGTAGCGCGCTCGAGAGCCAGGGTGAACTTGTCGAGATTCCCAGAGCTGCTGCAAGTCTTGCTGTTGAGCACGACGATGATCTAGACGAGGAGGAAGAAGGCGAAGAGAACCGATTCAAGCTCGCGATCGCTTTAGATTTCGAGACAGACACGACGCCATCCGTGGGTGGCACTCCGCAGACAGGTCCACAGAGCGCAACACGGAAGACGTCGAGCAGCTTTTCAGATTTAGGCGATTATGACGATTTCTCCCTATCGGACGCGATCGTAGCAGGCGGCAACGGCACGCCGAATGGCACGCCGAACGGCATCAACAGCACGTTCTACCCGATCTACGAAGAAGACGCGTATCGCATTATCCACTCGTCTATGGGCTCCGCGGGTGGGTACCATAGTCACGACATGCACAATCATCCAAGTGATCGAGATGGAGGGATGCACCACTACTACAGTCCGCCGAAAAGCGGACGCAGCGGCGGACGAACGACGCCAACTATTCGATTCGGCGTCCCAGCGGACGAATCGCAGCCGCTTGTCGGTTCGATTTACCCAGTGGCGGGCGAGATTCTGCACATGAAGGCAGACAGCGCAGCGTATATCATCTTTTACAAGACCAAAGAGGGCGAGGATCTGGATGGCAAGAGCAGCACCGAGGCGCTGTATTCATCGTCGTCATCTGAAGAATCCAGCGACGTGATCAACGAGTTCGGCGAAGATGGCGCGATGTTATCAGCAACAAGACCTCCGCGATCGTATGCGTCTCTGGGGGCTGCTGGACACAAAGTGCAAACAGCAAACTGCTTCACGCGCGACTACACACACCCGACGCGCTCTATTGGCCGCGGGCTGTTTCGAGCATCGACGAGTGTTGGCAGTGCGTTCCTGAAAGGCGCAGCAGGTCTTGTGAATCAAACGTACCAGGGTGGCGCGAGCGGCGGTGTGTTTGGATTCGCGAAAGGTCTCGGAATGGGCATGCTCGGGCTTGGGACGCACACAGTGAAAGGCGCGTTTCGAGGCGTTGGTCAAGTGACGAACCTTGTCGGAGAGATGATGTTGGGCACCGCGCCGCATTTCAGCATCGACGGCACGCTGGTTCTCACAAACTACCGCATCATTTGGATTTCGCAGAGCACGAAGGACGCAATGGAGATCCCGATTTCGTCGATTTTGACGCTCGAGAGCTCCACGACAGCACCTCACGTGGCGAACATCGAGTGCAAGAATCTACTGAAAGCAAGCATCGCGTTCCAGGACGAGACGACTTGCTACCAGTTCTTGAGCAGCATTTGGGAGTTCTACTCAGCGTCGCACTACATGTTTGCGCATATTCATCATGACGCGTTGCTTCGGAAAGAGGGGAAGACTGCTGCTGATGCGCACGTGGAGACGCCAGCTCACAGGTTCTACGATCCGGAAGAAGACTATCGCCGTCTAAAGTTGCTGGATGAAGAGAGTTGGATGCGGTTGTACGACAACTCTGACTACGCGCTATTCCCGTCGTATCCAGAGGCGTTTGTGATCCCGTCCATCTTGGACGAGTACGATTTGCGGGAGCTGAGCGCGTATCGTAGCGCGAGCCGGATCCCCGCGGTCGTGTGGCGGCACCCGCACACTGGTGCTCTTGTGTGTCGATGTGCGCAACCGTGTGCTGGTTTGAGTGGGTACATCGTTGACGCGGATCAGAAACTGGTGGCAGCGCTGCAAAAGGCGACGAGCGCATACGATGACTCGATTTTCCATTTCTTTGACGCGCGAAGCCAGATCGCGGCAACCGCCAACTCAGCGCAGGGCAAAGGCACGGAAGACCCTCGCAACTATCTAAACTCCGAGCTGCATTTCTGCGATATCGCGAACATCCACGCGGTCCGATCGTCGTACAACTCGCTTTCGTCCGTGTGCCAACCTGGCCAGGAGAAGTATGGCAGCGAGTGGACGTTCCAGCTGCGCAACACGTTTTGGTTCATGCACATCTCTCGCATCCTCGCAAGCTCTCAAGACATCTGCCGGTGCTTGTGCCAAGGCGAATCCGTCATGGTGCATTGCAGTGATGGCTGGGACCGAACGCCGCAGCTGACAACCCTCGTGCAGCTGCTTCTGGATCCGTACTACCGCACGTTGAATGGGTTCTTGCAGCTGATTGAGAAGGAGTGGTGCACATTTGGGCACATGTTCCGCCATCGGTATGCGCAAGGCGAAGGACCTGGGCAGCAGGAGCTTGAAGAACAGTCGCCAGTCTTTGTGCAGTGGATTGACGCGGTGTGGCAAATTTGGCGACAGCAACCTTGGGCGTTCGAGTTCAACGAGGCTGTGCTGTCAACGCTGTACGAAAACGTGTTTTCTGGGCTGTACGGAAACTTCCTCTACAACTGCGAGCGCGAGCGCAAGTTCAAGGAAAGAGAGTCACCAACAGCGTCGTTGTGGTATGTGTTACTGGAGGCGAAGGAGGAGTTCCTGAATGTGGAATACGACAGTGCGAAGAACTTCAACAGCATCGGGCTCGTTCTGCCGTTTTCAGCTGAAGAAGACGACTTGGTGATATGGGAGAACCATCTCATGTACGCCGATCCAGTGTGCCGAAAATACGAATGACTGCGGTAGCGAGTTGTTCCAGTGCATCACTTGGTAAATTCATGTCGACATGATCATCTCTCTGACGAGATCTGCTGTGGCAAGCAGACATCACGCCAGCATCATTTCGACGAAATCGAGAACCGAGAGATCGAATTTGTCCGCGAGAGTGTGCTTCTTTCTGAGAGGAGTCAACGCCTTGGTGAGAACGACAACGAGTCTCGGCGAGGCAACCGCAGCCATCGCGATCAGAAGGACACACTCACATGAATGCGTCGACAGCTTGCCGGTTCTGGTCAGCAACACGTTGAGGGTTTTGCTGAGCTCTGGCGTGTGCTCGTGAAGGCGAAGGTGCAACGCGCTGGGGATTTGTCGCTTGTTGCTTTTCTAAATCTTCAGTCAGGAAAAGAAATATTTAGGGTAGGAAAGACAGGTTGATGTTGTAGACGTAATGGGATTTAGAGTGAAAGGACAAAGTTGCGTGATGGACTCACATTCTTTGGCGGGCTCGTTTTTTCTTTTGTGGGATGCATTTGAAGGAAGTTGTTGCTTCGGTTCTTGACAGCTGGGTTGATTTGTGGGAGACGACGTGCCTGTTGGAGCTGCGGAATTGCTGAGGTTTGGCATTGGCATTGTTGGAGAGGTGGCCAGCAGCTGGAAATGCGGTCGGTCGTATTCTGCGTCGTCGTCATCAGTGACAACGGCTGAGACAGATGCCTTCGAATCGCCATCGAGCTCTGTGGAACAACACAAAACAAAGACACATGAGCATCTCTATCTCGGTTGGATCATCATGCCAACTGTGGCAGCCTCACCGTTTTGACGACCGAGCTCCCAGTTCACGATTTCCGCTGCTGCCGCCATGTCGTCCGAGGTGTGCAGATCCTTTTCGAAACCACCTCTGTTGGCTTGATCTTCTTCCCATTGCACGACTCCCGCTGCAGCAGCAAGCTCATCGGATATCGCTTGTTGTTGTTTTTGCTCCACTTCCCACTTTGCGATATCTGCTGCTGCTGCGGCAAGCTCATCTTCCGATGTGGGAAACCGTTCTTTCGCGCCAGCATGCAGAAAAAGAGGCTTTTCAGATGCAAAGATGATCGCAATACTTGCAGACTACAGTGCAGAGAGCCAAACCTGCTTGCTGCGCTCGCTCACAATGCTGTTGCTGATGCACGAAGCCTTTCTGGACAGCTCGAGGCTTTCTTCCGTGCTGATCGTGCTGACCAATCAAGGTAACTGGCTTGCTCGCCGGCTTCGCTGGTGCTGGCAGCATCGTCAGCTTCCGGTTTCTGCGCTCCAAAGCCTCGCGCCGCTTTTCTTCGATTTGCTGTTTCTGTGCCTCCGTTAGCGCGCCAGGCGAGACTTCGATCACGACTGGAGCGACCACATCTGGCGTTTCCATCCTTCGCTGCTTCGAGTCTTTTTTCTTCACTGGCGGTGGCGATGTGTATCCATTTTTCGCGAGAATCTCCTGCGCTAGCGATTGCGGGGTATGCTTTGCTTTGTTCTTCTCCGCATCTGTCGTATCGCCGAAATGTCAACTCTCTCTCTCTCACACACACACAAGCCACCAAGTGCACCACACATTTGCGTATCCCGCAGTCACGCGGAACCAAACGGAAGACATACATGCTTTCGCCTTCGCGACCATCTTCTCTCCATACTGTTTCTTGATCTACATGGCAAGCAAATTCGTACACAAAGACTATTCTCATTGCTCCTGCCAACTCGATCAGCAAAAAGATCCATGCCTCTCGCAAGCGGATACGCACCTCGCGCCACCGTCCAGCCTTCGCGAGATCGCGCACGTGCTTCTTCTTGGCGGCGAGCTCCGTCAGTCCCCCATCTGCGGCGTTTGTCTTCTTCTTGCTCACCTGCTTCTTCCCCGCCATCCTCGCTCACGTGTGCGGCAGAATGCGGGGACGCAACTCTGTCAACCCCGCATTGTGAGCAAAAGGCAATGTTGAAGTTGGCAAAAGGAAACGTACCTCCTGGGAGTCATTCAATGACTACCGATGACCTCCACACAGAAGCACATGAAATGGACGAGTTGGTCTAAAAGCGCAGGAGTGTGCATGGTATTATTCGTTCGCTCGGTGTATCGCTGAGCTTTACTGAGCGGCGGCGACCTCCGCACTCTGACCTGGGAAGTCGTTCCAGAAGCCCCAGCAGTTGCCCGCGCAGGTCGCGAGTCCGCAGGTGCGGCAGTGGATCGGACGCGGACGGAGAGCGCACAGCGCTTGTGCCTCTTCCGGGTTCGCGTCGATCGCCTTGAGGCGCGCGTCGATCTTGTTCACCTGGTTGCGGATCGAGCGGCGCTTGTTCTTCCAGCCCTTCTCGACCGCGAACTGCTTGTAGATCGTCTCCAGCGCCGCCTGGTGCTCGACGAGCTCTTCGCGTGGCAGGTACTGCAGGAACGTCACGTAGCAGTGCTTGAGGTACTGGTGATCCGTGCAGTGCACTTCCCCGTGGCGTCCGCTGAAGCACGAGTCGCACACGAGCACGAGGTCGCGGCACACCGAGCACACTTTGCGACCACTGAACTCGTCGTACGGCGACTTGCACTCGATGCACTTGCCGACCACTTCGCTGTTCTGAGCACCCATCAACACTCTGCGCAATCGTATCGCATGGACACACAAGTTAGTACAAGTCCACGCAGTCTGCATACAGAGGCATACAAACTACTGACCTCTTGTCGAAGACAAAGTTCTTGCCCTTGAAGAAGCCGCCGTCCTCGTACGCCTCGAGGTACTTGTGGATGCCGCCTTTCAAGTGGTGCACATCCTCCAGCCCCTTGCTGCGCAGAAAGTTGGACGCCTTCTCGCAGCGGATGCCGCCTGTGCAGTACATGAGCACTTTCTTGTTCTTCATCTCATCCAAGCGGTTCTGGAGGAAAGCGTAGTACTCGGAGAAGTTCTTCACTTCCGGGTCGATCGCGTTCTCAAAGTGGCCGACCAAGAACTCCTTGTGCGCGCGCACATCGAGCACGACCGTGTTCTCCCTGTCCTTCACCGCGTCCTGCATGGCTTCGTGGAACTGCTGCGGCGTGAGGTACCCGCGCTCTTCGTCCGACGCGTTCATGTTTGGTCGGTCCACGACGCCGCCGGTCGACACGATCTCGCGCACGTACTTGATGATGAGCTCGATGAACGGCGCCGCCGCCGCGTGGAAGCTGTGCTTGAAGTCCTCGGGCTTCATCGCGAACACCTCGTGGCTGCACAGGAACGCGATGTACTCGTCGATGTCCTGCTTGCTCGGGCTCGAGAGCGTAGCGTTGATGCCTTCCTCGCTGATGAGGATGCGGCCGACGAGTCCCAAGCGCCGGCAGAGCGCGTCCTGCTCAGTCTTAGACGCCTCGGGGTCCGACACTTCCACGTACTTGTAGAAGAGGATCACGTGGTGGCCGCCAACAGGCGCCGCCGTCTCCGCAGCAACAGTCTCGCCCGCCATGGTGTCCGTCTATCAGGCAATCAATCAATGCGAATGTGAATGGAGAACTGCTTGATGAGCGTCGATTTGCTTGGATGGCTGCAGTTTTTGCTGCATAAATACGAATCGATGCGATTGCACCTGCTAATGTCGATCCCCCTTTAAAAAAGAGACCACATTCGATCAAAGCAAGACCTCTATCATTTAATAACGCCAATTTGCTTTTGCCTCTCTTGCAGACGAAAATGGACGCGGATGAATGTGAAGATGGCGGTGCGAGCGTATCCCCAGCTGCGACCAGCGCTGCGGTCGCGAAGAAGCGTCTGCTGCCCATGGAGCTGCGCGTGAGTGCAGTTGCAACCTGCTGAATGGTTTCTGTAGTCGTCACCAATGCTGACGCTTGTTCCTCTTTTCTTGCGTGTGTGTTCCTAGAGACGGCGGCGCGCAGCGAAATTGCTGGTTTCCAGTAGAGCGGACGACACCGCCGGGGCTCAAGTCTCTACAGAACAGGTGTACGATATTGAGCTGATTGCTGTTACATTTCGTTGTCCCTTCCTTGCCTCTTTGGCTGACTGTGCGGTCTGTTGCTACTGTTTAGCTCTGCACAGCAAGCAAAAGAACCAGCGCGTGAGCCAGAATCTGCGCACCACAACAAGAGGAGTGCCGATGAAGTCAAGACCCGAGCGTCGGTAGAGCCGCCAGCGGCAGACGAAGAGGACAATGGTGGTGGCGATGCACGCATTACGAGTGCGACGTCGCTGTCCAGAAACGTCTCGACTTCTTCATCCGTACTCCCGACGCCAGGGTCTACGTCATCTCGACTGAGCTCGTTCTACAACTGGTCGGCGGTGGACAGGAAGCGCCAGAGGCTGCAGACGCGGATGGAAACAGACGTGCCATCGAAATTCCACGCTGAACGGATCCCTGTCGATCTGACTCCGAAGGCGAAAGCCACGATTCTCACGTCGTTCCCACTGCCATTCCTACGACCGAGGTTCCAGCATGACTACTGCTGTCATTTCCACTGTGGTTCTGTGCCAACTGACTGATTGGGTGTCTATCGCTGCGTTGTAGCTCTGTGATCAGAAGGAGATCCATGACGAGCTTCATGGGAGCAGCTTCAAAGTTCGAGGAGGTTAGTGCACCGTCATCAGCACTCAGTCAGCAATGTGACGCCCAGAATGACTAACCAACACCTTGTTTTGTGGCGCTTTCCTGGAGGTCCAGAATGACATTCGGTGGCACCAAGCGCTGCATTACTTTGCGCACCCCGCGACGCCGCTGCCAGCATCCATCACGCTCAGCCGCATGGCAGTCGCAACGAAAAGCGACCCGAAGGCAGGAGGAAAGAGCGAGCTGCTAAGAGACGAGCTCGAGTTTTACGGCGCGCGATTGCGCCAGTGGCAGGATGCGTTCCGCGATGTCTACTTTGGTTTCCGTGGACTGCGAGACAGGAAGAACAGGTCGTTCTACGTGAAGTCGAGCGATTTCACGGTCTGTTTCTATCAGGAAGAGTCGAGTTTTGCGGCGAAATCAAACGGTGGCAAGGGAGAAGAAGACCGCCAGCATTCGCTTCTCGAGGTGTGTTTGAAGCTGAGAGAGCAAACATCGGCGCTGGCTTCTCAAGCAGAGGAGCCAGCGAATGACGATGGGCTCAAGCGAAAGAAGAGCAAGCCAAGACTCTGCGCTGTGATGTCCCAGTCGACTGCACGGATCCGCAAAGCGCTCCACCAACTCAATATCGAGTACGCAACTCCGTACAATAGCGCCAGCTCAACACAGCGAGACATCGGGCAGTTCCATCTGCTTGAAGAGGAGCTCGTGGCGATGGAGTCTCAGGCGGCGAGCTCGCGCGCGCAGCCATTGCAGCAGAACGTGCATGGCGCAGACTCGCTCTTGTGCTTTACAGGACACCAAGCAGTTCACGGTCTCTACGAGTTTCTGATCAACCGAAAGCGTGAGATGCGATTGCTTGCGCTAGTGTGTGTGTTTCGGGACTCGCCATCTAGGTGCGGAGGGTTCTAATGTTTTGTCTATGTTTGCGTGTTTATTGCAGCGTTAACCAAGGAGGATGTTCCAGAGATGTACGCGCTGCATCCATTTGCAAATGCAGCGATCAAGTCGCTCGATGTGAAGTATCTGGGGCACGTCGCTGCTGGACTGACTTTGAACGAGGAGTGTGCCAGCACAATGTTCAGGTAGGAGCAGCTATCAGCCAGCACATTGATCCTATTTCTTTGTTTGTGTTCAGTCATTGGTGTCTGAGTCGATTGCTATGTTATGTAGAACGGAGGTGTCAGGATTCTGTTTCCCGTCGGCGCTGCGCGAGGTTCTCGAAATACTGAAGGACGAGTTCGTGAGAGATCACAGCCAGCGACAAGAGCCAGCGCCGCGCTCTCGTGTGCCTCTGCTGCGCCATCAAAGTAGTCAGCAGCAGCAGCGACAGGACGACGTGCTACCAGCAAAACCTTCGTCAGCGATCGCTATTCGCGCTTACATGGAGCAAATCCCATTGACCGAGCGCTTCAACGCGTTGCATCTCTCCCAAGGAGCGATTCGAAAGAAAACAGTGTCGGGCACGACGCTTGAAGAGCGAGAGAGCTGGAAGCAGGAGCTCGAGCTCTCCAAGCGCAGGATCGAGAGCGTGATCGTGCGTGAAAACAGTGGAGAAGACGAGGAGAGTCTGCTGTTTGAGGTCGAGACAACAGCGCGAACGGCTTAGGATGTCTGTTAGCTGTGTTGGCATCCATGTTGCCGTTCATATTTGTTGGACTGTGAACAGCAACAACAGAGAGACCGAAGAGAAGACCTGGTGATGGGAAATTGGCTAGTTTTCTATTGAATTGGTTGGTGTGGAATACAGAGAAGAGTGTGGTGCAGGAAGCCACATGCACAGATGGAGTCCTGGGTTCCCAGTGCCTATAGGATAGTGAGTGCTGCTGGAAGGAGGGGTTGCTTCGCTTAGTGACCGTTGGAGTAGTGGTCTGGGTACTTGGCGACGTGCGCGAGCATCTCCTTCTCTTGGCGCTGTTGTTTATCGAAGAAAAGCAGCACAATCGCGAATCAGCATCTGATCGCAGCACACAAGATTTCAGGAAGTACTGTCAACGTACCAGCAAGTGCGGGATCTTGACGTCGTAGACGTCCTCGAAGAGAGTCTCGAGCGACGGCGGACCCTTGGCCTCGGCATGCTGCAGCGCGGCGAGCACGTCTGTTCGCTGGTTGTCGCGCAAGTGCTGGTCCTGCTCAGGAGTCAGCCACCCTCGTCGCTGTTGACAGGCAATCAAGCACATCCGGCACAGTTAGCACAGTGACACTCAATGGCAACTAACGCACACAAAAGCTCAGCTGTAACAGCAACAGCAAACTCACGATGAGGTAGTTTCGCGTGCGGTCGATCGGGTCGCATGTCTCCTTCCAGTGCTTGATGTCCGAGACTTCGCGGTATCGGGTCGAGTCGTCCGAGGTCGAGTGGTGGCCCTGACGGTACGACATGGCTTCGATGAGCACCGGGCGGTTCTCGCGCAGGATGAACTCGCGCGCCTTGCGGGTCACTTCGTGGACCGCGAGGAAGTCGTTGCCGTCGACGCGCATGATCGGGATGCCGTACCCAGCACCGCGGGAGGCGATGCCGTCGCCGCGGAACTGGTCGGTCGTCGGGGTACTGATCGCGAAGCCGTTGTTGCGGCAGAAAAACATGATCGGGCAGTCCTTCGTGGCCGCAAAGTTGAGCGCCGCGTGGAAATCGCCTTCACTGGCTGCGCCTTCGCCAAAGTAGCAGACCGCGATGCGGTCCTCCTTGGCGACCTTGAACGAGTACGCCGCGCCGACCGCCTAAAAGTGATCGATCATTCGAGAGAGAGAGAGAGTTAGAGAGTAGATATGGATGCAATTCGATGGAATAGGGTGGAAACTCACCTGCGGGAGCTGCGTGGCCAGTGGCGACGAGATCGTCTGGTAGTTGAGGTTCTTGGAGCCATAGTGCACTGGCATCTGACGACCCTTGCCGTGGCCGTCCTTGTTGCTGAAACACTGCAGTTCACAGACGCTCGAACGCGTTAGAAAATACCAGCGTTGCGACGTGACACCACGCACACATTGCAGAACAGCTAACATGGTACCTGGTCCGCAAAGTTCTCGAGCGTGAATCCGCGCCACATGAGCACTCCAGGCTCGCGGTACTGACCAAAGACCATGTCGACTGGCGAAACAAACAAACAGCACACAGCAATTAGTATTCGCATTCGCGCAACACCATCCTGGTTCATCCAAGAGAGCATCGCGCACCTTGGCGAATGGCAGACGCGCTGCCAAACTGAATTGCTTCTTCGCCGTACGACGTCATGTAGAAGGAGATGCGACCCTGACGCTGCGCGTCGTAGAAGATGTTGTCCATGGCGTTCAGGCGCAGCATGTTGGTGTACATCTGCGTGCACATGTCCTGGCCGAGCTCCGGGTCCTTGGCACCGTCCACCACATCGCCCTGTTCATTCAGGACTATCACATCGCACACGGGGTACAAACGCACACACAGTCAGCTCATGCGCGAATTACCCACTCTGTCTGTCGCTCGGACAATCGAACAAACGCGTACGTACTTCGGAAGCACGGGATGAGCTGGTTCTCGCGCGGGTCCTTGAAGACCACGTCCGCCACGTACGGCAGCTTCGTGCCCGGGAAGTAGCCTGAGCACGTGAGGACATTAATCAATGCATACATAGACAACCGTCAGTCATGCTTCATTCATGCGATGGTTGAAGATGATGTTGGCGACGTACCGAGCGACGAGAAGGCTCTGGCGGAGGCGCGGCTGCTGAGGCTCGTGAACGTCTTGCGGAGCATGCTGGTGCGGTGTGCTGGTGGGCGTGTATGCGCGTGTGAGCCCGTTGTGCACGGAGAGCGCGCGAGTGCTGGCAGGCGCTTGGTGCAGAATGCCTTGTTGCTTTTGAGCAGACAGCTCTTCCACATTTGGCATAGGAAGAGCTGCTGGCAGAGTGTGCCGTTTTATTGTACGTATGCTTCACTAGTAAGAATACAGCGAGTCGTAGATACAGAATCGGCCTGCTTATATTTTGCAATGTCTGTGATGAGACGGGTATGCATTTTCATGGGATGCCGAGAAGAGTCGTTGCCCCAACCCGCACTTGCGTCGAATCAAAAGATAGGACGGACTCATATTTGTCTTCAAAGTCGAGACAGCACTGCGATCTGGTTGGGCAAAATCTGGATCAACTTGAAGCAGAATGGTGGCCTTCCATTGGCTAATAGCACCGCGTGCATTGCGAAATGGAAAGCATCAACGACTTCCAGAGGTCTCGCTCTCGATGTCTGGCGGTGACTTCGCATTCCTGAGGACGAAGTCCAGGTCCTGTGTCGTTGCAGCAAGCCGCAGCTGCAGCGCAGTCCCACGCACAGCACACCCGACTGAGTCTCCACCACTTGCGAGGGCGGCATGCGCGCACCTTGGTACCGCGGATGGAGCTTTCGCGCACCAACTTCGCTTCAAGAGGACTGGTATACTTTGATAATGTTGGCGAGCTCCACTAGTCTCTCTCTGATTCTGGAAGCTCAGGTGTGCTTGCTGTATTATAATAGACGCGTGTGTTAAAGCAGAAACTCGGAGAGGCCATCTCTGATTCGTTTGATGAGCTCAGCGTGGGCTCTCTCTCTCTCTCTCAATGCAGACCACGTAACAACCTAGTTTCCGAGCCACTTCTTGCGCGCCGCGACCGCGGTCTTGCCGTTGTCGCTGAAGAGACCGTCGAGACCGCGCGCGAAGAAGTCGAGGTACTCGTTGATCGGGTCCTTCGAGTAGTTGGCCGCAAGGCGGAAGCTCTCGTCGCGGAACGTGTACGCGTGCACCTGCAGACCGATCGCGTGCGCGTCTTCGATGATCGTGTTGTTGATGTACGTGTAGTAGTCCGAGTCGTTCACCTGGCCGTCGCCGTCGACGTCGAGCGCGACGCCCGCAGCGTCCACCTTGATCGGACGCACTTCGACCAGGTCGCGCTTCCACGGCGAGATCACGTCGGCGTAGGTCTTGACTTCGCTGAGTCCGGATTTCGAGAGCAGGTCGAACGACGTGCCCGCACGACCCGCCACGATCCAGTCGTACGGTGGGATCGGGTTGTCCACGAGCTGCACGAGCTTGACAGTCGACACCTTGCGGATCTCCTTGAGGTTGTTCTGCTCGAACGACTGCACGTACACGGGGGCGTCCTTGCTGTTCCAGCCGGCTTTCTCGAGCGTCGCGAGCAGCTTCTCCTCGAGGGGGAGACCCAGGCTGCGGTGGTAAGTCGGGTGCTTGGTCTCCGGGTAGATGCCGATCGTGCGGCCGACCTCGATCGACTTGGCCTTGGCGAGCGCCACGATCTCGTCGAACGTAGGGATCTTGTACAGACCGTCGTACTGGTGGTCGCGCTCGGCGAACGCCTGCTTGGCGCCGAGGGTCTTGATCTCCGCGAGCGTGAAGTCGCTCACGAAGAAGCCCGTGTCGTCCACGCCGTCGACCTTGACGGTCTTCTTGCGGCTCGCAAACTCTGGCTTGTCGGCCACGTTGGTCGTCGCGATGATGTTGGGCTCGTGGCGCGCGATCAGCACGCCGTCCTTGGTCATGACGAGGTCCGGCTCGATGAAGTCCACGCCCATCTCGATCGCCAGCGTGTAGCCCTCGATCGTGTGCTCTGGGAGGTAGCCTGGCGCGCCGCGGTGGCCGACGATCAGCGGGTTCTTCTTTGTTGGCGGCGACGGGGTCACTGCTGGGGTCACTGGCGAAGGCGTCGTGGTGGTGGCTGGCGCTGGGGTCGCGTCGCCGCAGGTGGCCATCTGAGCCATGGACGCGGTAGCGGCGACCGCCACGAGGAGTGCTCCGGCGTACAGGATCTTGACCATTGTGAGCTGCTGGTGTTGTGTGTGTGTGTGTTGCTGGCGTACTGAGGGGAAGCTGCTAGATTGGACAATGAAGCAGACTGAGGAAGAGCTGAGCTGAGCTTCTCGCGCGAGTGGGTCAGGCAAGCAGTCAGACGAGGAAGAAGAAGAAGAAGATGGTCTTGACGAAAAGTGATGCGGAATCTAACGTTCGTGGCCTTTTTATCGCCTCCTGCATTTGGGAAGAGGGAGATGGATGGATGAATGGTCTTCTTGTGGAGTTGCGTAATGGCTGTGCCATCGTCTGTTTGCCTTTGAAGGTGACGGCTTTGATGAGCGACTCAGCAAGCTTGACTCATCTGTCCAGAGCAGCATGAAAGTGGTCTTTGAAAGAGAGTGTGCGAGCCGAATCGGTGCTTTCGTCCTCTGTGATCGCCTGCTCACCCAGAACTCCACACCTCAACACACCGTGACCACTGCATGACCATGAAGCGACCCGAAATCGAGCGAATCTTGCTGCCTTTGCTGCCTGGATGAACGGAAGCTCAATTGGGTCAAGCCCCTCGTTTGCGTCGCTACCAATAATGGCTGGGATGGCTCGCGATTAGATTGTTAATAACAAGAGATGGCAACGGAAAACAACTCGTGGAGTAAATGATGCGCTGAGCATCGCACTCGCGAGCAAATCGCAACGGAGCTCTGGCTCCCTCCCGCTCACCAGAAACAGAAGCTTCTCGCGCGAGCTGAGCAGCGAGCCATTGTGATTATTCGCTGCGCTTTGGATTTGATCGTGCAGTGTGGGTGGGTGTCAATGGTACAGCATGTCGAATGGGGAATGAACCAAATCGACCGTGCACGATCCATGCCAACGTGTCTGCAGAGTGTTCTCTGTAAAGCCCCTGCACGCCACAGTCTCTTTCTCAAACAACACGGGCTTTCCACTGATGAACACGACACAGAAGGCAGCAGTGGCGATGATGTGAAAGACGTCTGCGGCGGGAGGGAGGTTGTCATAGAGAGGACGCGTCTGAAGGTCCACGATTGAGCGAGTGAATGAAACTCCTTCTGCACGCGATGCTGTGTCTCCATACAGCCACTCCTGCTGCTGGTTCCCAAAAACGAGAGAGAGGCTATGCACACCAGCAGGAGGTCAAGCACTTTCGAACCAGCTGTGCAGTGGTGGGAGGGGGAGAGAGATCATCCAGCCAGCAGCCACATTAGCCACATTTGCTCAACGATACTCACAAATGAAAGCACACACAGGGAGGCATAAAAAGAGATCCAGCCAAGGCGCTCATGACAAAACGGACGGCGGCATTTCTCCATCGAAGATCTTGCAAAATGCTATTCGCAGTCCTGTGATGAGAGCCGATGTGTTCAAGTTGGGGTCGCAGTTGTTGGAATTGGCGAAGGTGGGACAAGTGCACAAGAAAGCCAGAATCTGTCACTGTTGTTGCGATATGTCTTATAAAAACGATGTGTGTTGTCCACACGAGGATGGACGTTTTTAGTAGAGGGACGGAGTTGAGTTTGGCAGATCCAACTTCCTTGATTTTATGCACTTGCTCAGAGTGAACAGTGCGCGCGAACTTAGTCGACTTGGTTGTGCGAATAGTGGGTGAACATTCGAGTCACATCGCACTTGCATCGTGTTTTGTTGCTGCAGCTTCACCTTCGAGCGACATATCTTCAGACTCATTTCTGTCTCTCATGTGTCCTCAGTCACAGATAGAATCAGAGTTGAGGAGGAGCAAAGTATATCCTCTTCGCGCTCACACGTCGCATGGTTCCCTTTCCAGCCAATCATCTGCAGCTTTTGCTCCATTTTCAGCCAACCATGAGTCGTATCACTTTGATTGGTTATTGTGACAGGTCTGGATGCGCTGGTCGTGAAGCAGAGCAAGCCAATTCGAATCGGCGTCCAAGCAATCGGAACGCCAGCTCACCCTCGCCGCCGCTCTCGCACGTTCGCCCTCCCCTCTGCACGCACGCACGCACGTGAGTGAGTACAGCGCACTAGAAGCCGCAGCTCAGCGTCCCTCCCTCCACAGCACCAGCGCCTTGCCCGTTCTCACACAGCAGCCAGTCACCATGGCCAAGAGTATGCGCTCCAAGATCAAGCGAAAGTTCCGCACAGAGCTCCGCAAGAAAATCGGCGTGCCGCACCAGGCGATCCAGGAAGCCAAGATCCAGGACAACCTCAAGCGCGCCATCGAGTCGCAAGGTAAGTTGGCGATCCAATGCTACTGCTGTGCTTCCGGTTTGCGTCGCTTGTTGTGCTGGATGAAGAGTCTGACGCTTGCTTCTTCTTTGTTTCTGTTGTAATGATGCGATTATACAGAGGGCAAGTCGGTGCTGGAGCTGAAGAAGCTCATGGGCACAGTGTCTGCGCCAGTCGCAGCGGTCGACGGCGGCATGGAGGTCGACGACGAAGCCGCGGCCGCTGGCTCGCTCGCCAAGACCGAGGCGGAGATTCTGAACAACGAGGCCGAGTTCGCTGCCGCCGCCAAGGAGAAGAAGAAACTCGCCAAGAAGCTCGCGAACAAGCGACGAAAGAAGAAGTTCGTGCACTTCCACACGCTCCGCAAGAAGGGTGTGTAAGCAGCACGCTTTTTGAACCAGCGAGCAGTGTTGTTCGCGCGCGCTTTGAGCGTGAGTCTTTCCTCTCTCCTTCTATAGAACTCTTCCTATCGCCACACACACACAGACATACCCGCACAGAAGAAGAAGAAAGAGCAGCAAGCATGCGATGCCTGGTCTCGTTTGCCTTTTTGTGCGTGTGTGCGCTTGAATTTGTAACCTGCTATTAATATGCTGTTTATTTTATAAGAAGAAGATGCCTCCTGTGTGTGTGTGTGCTTCTTCTGCATTGAATCCCATTTCACTCGTCGCCCCAGTCCGACGCCTCCTGCATAGGCGTGAACGCGACCTGCTTGTCGTACTGGTAGCCGTCTTCCCCCGGCCGCACAAAGTTCTGCTGGAAGACCAGGTCCATTTTCATCTTGACCTGCTTCAATCGCGTCTCGGACACGCGGTTGTAGTCTGCCTGCGGGAGCACAGCGGTCGCTGCTGTAATAGGAGCAGCCGCTCGCTCCTCAGGCTCTCCTTCTTCTTCTTCCTGTTGGGACATCTGGTCGATCAGCTTCTAAACCAAGCGAGCGAGCTGCAAGAGGCAGGACTCATCCATCGTTAAGGCACCATGGCATAGCGGATACGAACGACGCATTGAGCAATATACCTGACGAGCCGAGACTTTCCGATCACCGAGCACTCGGTCGTGCGCTGCGATCAGCTTTGCCACAATGTCGTCAATGTCCAAACTGCGCTGCTTGGTGCTGTTGCTGCTGGTTGCGTCTTGGGGCTGCAGGACGTCTGGAGATCGATCTCGTGGTGGAAGAGCTGCGGCTGTCTGGCTGAGGATGAGCTGCTAGCGTCCTGTGCTGCGTACTCGACGATGATCCCCGGCGGCGCGTACCGCAGCGCCAAGCGCCGAGGCTCAATCGCCCCAGTTGCCATTACGATGAAATGAGGCTCTCTGATGAGTTGGAGGCAAATTGTCGGAGCTAAACGTGGACCGCACAGTTGATCTTCACAGCATCTCTTAGGGTACATTGCTGTTGTCAACCTCGGCTCATTCTCACACACGCATTGTGTACTGTTATTAATGACTACTTCGCTATCGCTTACTTCGATTGCTCCCCCTCCTCAGATGACGATGCTGGCACCATGACGCGCTTGGGGACGCAGCAGCCGACCGTGCGGCGGATCTCGTCGCCACTCGCCCACTCGGCGTTCTCCTTCCACATGCGCGAGTCACCCTCGTACTGCTCGCTCTTCCAGATCGGCACAGTCGCCTTGAGCGTGTCGATCGCGAACGCGCACGCCTCCAGCGCCTCGGTGCGGTGCGGCGACGACACGGCGATGACGACGCTCGCCTCCTTCACGAGCACGACGCCTAGCCGGTGGAAGAGCGCGACGCTCACGACGCTCGGCCACTGCGAGCGGATCTGCACGCAGATCTTGCGCAACTCGGACTCGGCCATGGGAACGTACCCTTCGTACTCGAGCCGCACGACGCGCTTGCCGGCAAAGTTGTCGCGCGTCGTGCCGATGAACGTCGAGATCGCCCCCGCGCTCGCGTGCGTCACGAGCTCCACGGCGCGCTGTGTGTCCAGCGGGTCGTGTGTGACTTCCACAAAGTCGCCGCCGCCGCCGTTGATGCTTTCGCAGGGGGTATTGTGTTCGTGTTCGTGGTGGCGGTCGTGCGCTGCTGTGTCCGCCATCGTGCTCTCTCTCCTGTGCTTCAGCCCTCGATTCGGTGAATGCACATCATGCAGGTGGTGATGTGTGTCAGCTGTGAGCTGTCAGTTGGTTGATGCAGAGTCCACAACACCTCTAATACTAGCTTGATCGCACTTGTTTTGATATTCGCGATGATTAAGAAGGTTCTCTGAAGTGCTGAGCAGTGTTTTAGAACTGGAGTTGTGCGTGATAAGAACGTATCTCCTTTCTCAAAGGTGGACAATTCCAATAGTCGACTTTTCAGTCAATAATAATGCTCCATGCTAAATAAATCCGACATTACACCCAATCATCTGCCTTCCATCTCTCAGGTTGCTTTGCCAAGCCAAAAATGCAAAGTGGCCATTTGCATTGCCAAAATCGATCCATCTACACCAGACAGGAGCATCAACCACTATGAGCGCCGCCACGGAGCTCTGGCTGTACGTGGACGCCGCGACGGGCCAGCAGAAGGGTCCGCTGCCAGCGAGCACGCTCAAGCGACTGCTGCGCAAGAGTCTGCTGCAGCCGCAGCAGTTCGTCTGGACGCAGCGCCTGGACGCGTGGAAGGCGCTCGCGGACGTGGACGACTTCGCCTCCTACTGCGCCACCTGGAGCTGCTTCTGGTACTACATGGTCGAGGAGATCACCACCGCAGATGCAGATGGCAGTGCAAACGCGAACGCGAGCAAGCAGGCGGGACCCGTGAGCACGAAGGAGCTCGTGGCGCTCTTCCTCGACGGCGAGGTGGACGGCATGACGCTCGTGTGGACCAAGGACATGGACGGGTGGAAGCCCATCAGTGCGTTATTGTGTCTCGCTATGCTATTGACTCTTTATGCGCATGGCTACTGATACCTGTATATATGTATATGTATGTGCGTTACAATAGGCGAAGTGCCGTCGTTGAAAGAGTTTCTGCATGAAGCGAACGAAGACCAAGCGCGCGAAGAGGAGGTGCTCGAGAAGCAGAGCCAAGTGGCGGTTGAGGACCAAGTCTACAAGGACGAGTACGCTTTCTATTGCCTTTCACTATTGCTCTATTGGGCTGCTCGCTTATCAGGAGCTGGCTCCTGACTCTCGTTTGTTTGACTATTTCTTCCTGCTAATGTAGGAAAGTGGAAGCGTTTGTTGCCGAAGACGGCAAGCAGTACATTTTCGACACGGAAGCGAAGAAATGGATCACCCCCGAGGACAAGATCGAAGAGGATCTCGAGGCGCTTCGTGAGGCTGTGGGCGAGACCAAAGCCGACCTCGAAGCTGCCCAGGAGACCAAGAAGAAGAAGAAGAAGCAGATGAAGGAGAGCCAGAACAGCGATAAGAGCGACGCCGACATGGATGCCAAGGACAAACCGCGCGGTGGGGGAGAAACTGCCAGTGCTACTGTAGCTGCTGATACTGGAGCAGCGACAGCTGACGCTAAAGATCCTGCAACTGCCACAGCAGCAGATTCGAACACCGCCAGCAGTGACAATAACGCCGACAACTCTGAAGAGAAGAAGCGGAAGAAGAAGAAGAAGAAGAAAAGCGAGAAGTGGAAAAAGTCGAAGAACAAGACCTGGGTCTACGTGAACGGTCTGCCGCTCGACATCACGGTCCAGGAAGTGCACGACCACTTCGCCAAGTGCGGCGTGATCCAGCAGGACCTCGTGGCCGGCGCGCCGCGCATCAAGCTCTACCAGAACAAGGAGTTTGGCGGTCTGAATGTGAGTCTCTTGGTCTCTTGTGAGCAGCGGTGTTTGCATCGGAGCTGATCCTAAACATTGTTGCTGTGGTGGCGATGATATATAGGGAGACGCCTCGGTGTGCTACATGAAAGAAGCCTCGGTGGAGTTGGCTGTGCAGCTGCTTGACAAGTCCCAGATCCGACCAGAGTGCGTCCACCTTCTGGAGGGTATCGTCAGCATTGCGGGGTTGAAAATGTGCTGATACTAAATATGGTCCACGTGCTGCTGTGTGTTGTCTGCAGATGGTCCATCGATGTGACCCCCGCAGTGTTTGAGCAAAAGGGCAAAGAGTTCGTCAAGCGAAAGAAACTCAAGCTCGACAGCCGCGCGAAAGTCAAGAAGTTTGAACAGGAGAAGGTACGAGTCAGCCGTCATTCCAATCCTTCGAGATTGATTCTTCTGGGGACCTTACACATGGGGGTTTATCTTTCTATGTTGAAATTGGTTGTAGGCGCTGTCGTGGAACGAAGGCGCAGACGACGAGCGCAACGGACTGCGCATCGTGGTGATCAAGCACATGTTCACTCCAGAAGAGATTGAAGGTATGCCTGTGGTCTCTGTATTCTCTTGGTCTCCCCTTTAGCACTTGAACCTAACACTCGTATATCCATCCCCTACAGATGAAGCGTATGAAGATGAGCTGCGTGACGACATCCTCGCAGAGTGCCTCAAGATGGGTGAAGTGTCCAAGGTATTACTCCATCTCATCCATTCCATCGTACCATACCATTGGATCTGTGGTTTTATTATTGGGTTTGTGTCCGAGTCACTAAACACCTCTCTGTGTCTCTTTCCGAACAGATCACGCTGTTTAGCAAGCACGAAGACGGCGTCGTGGTGGTCAAGTTTGAGTCCACGGGCTCTGCCGCGACGTGCATCGATGTCATGAACGGCCGGTTCTTTGCCGGTCGCAAGCTCGAGTGCTCGTTCTGGGACGGCACGGACTACACGTACCGCGAGTCGAAGGACGAAGAGAACGAGCGCGCGGAGAAGTTCAGTGAGTGGCTGGAGCAGGGCTCGTCGTCGTCCGAGGCGGAAGAGGAGAGCGGCGATGATGGTGACGATGAAGAGGAAGACAATGGAAAAGAAGGCGAGGAGGAGGATGGAAATGCGGGTGACGACGCTGCTGCTGCTGCTGCTGGTGACACCATCCATGCAGGACGTGTCATGCCGGATCTGGCGGATGGGCAGTCGGACGAAGAAGAAGACGACGACGACGATGAAGAGGAAGAGCCAGTTGGCGACGCGATTCACGCGGGACGAGTGCTGCCCGATTTGGACGACATTGACGACGAAGACGACGAGTAAAGATGAGCTCCCACCGATAATGGAAGGTTCCCAATGAAAGACACCCAGTGGGTCTGGGAAACCCCTGACTGCGGACTGGCACGTTGACAGTGGTTGTGCTTGAACTGTTCATTTACGCTTGTGCGTTTGTCCCCTCTTACATCTGTGAAATAGGTATCGCTGCTGCAGCAATGACAGCAAGTGGTTGGTGTATCCTCTGGTATGCTATTCAAATGGCTTCAACGTGCGCAATGGACGCAATGGACGCAATGGACGCTGTCCAGTCATTTGAACCCTTCACGTTTGTAGCTATTTGCTATAAATGGCTACATTTGTGTTTCTCGAAACCGGTCATCTCAGTCAGTTATCTCCCATGTGCCTGAGCACAATAATAGACTGCTGCCGTTGGGGCTTTTGATGAAAGTCACAAGAGCAAGCGAGTGAAGACGATGGAGGATCCAAGATCGTTTTGCGTGTCAGAACGCCAGGTTCTCTCATCCTTACACACACAAAGGACAGTCAAGAGCGTCACTCGCCTGCAGGCGTATCGTACTTGGCACCAGACGCTGAAGCCGTCTCTCCTCAGAGTGCTCTGCTCCTCCTTCGAGACCCAGGAGCAAGCAGCTCGGAGACTCGCCTGTCCATTGTCGAGCTAGCTCACTCGCCGAGTTTCGTCAAGGTGCTCAGCAGGTGGAAAGAGCGAGTTTGAGACAGAGCGAGAAGCGCGCGCTATTCTCTGCGAAAGCGAGCGAGTGACCGGGGTCCTCGCTTCCCCCACAAATAGCTTTTTGGGTTTCCACTTGAGCCGTTCGCGCGCAAGGACATCGCGAGGTTCTCTCTCTCTCAAGCGGCAAAAGAAGCCCAGGCGTACCCTCAAGGCTAAAGCTCAAGACTCGAGACCTTCAAGGCGAGCAGTACATGAAGAAATACGAGCGGGTGCAGCGGATGCTTGTTGAGGTTGGCGTAGAAGGCTGAACAATTGGCAGCTCACCGCAATTGCTGCTGTTGATGACGCCACTCGATAGGAATGCGAGCGCACGCAGACCCTGGAGCGCGAAAACGCGTTCCTCGTCGACCAGATGTCCAGTATGAAGGGCGAGACTGAGGTATGATGGTGCATTGAGAAACAGTTTGCAAGCGCGAGCTCCTCGATGGGAGCTAGGTTCCTGATCTCACTCTTGTGCACTCGGCAATAGAAACGCCTCGATTTGCTGCGCGAGCTCGAAGAAACCCAGAAGCGCAACACGCGCAACAAGGAGAAGATCCGAGAGTGAGTGCTGCTATATCGAAGTCGGTGCGATCTTCACTCTAGTTTTGCAAGCCCACTCAAAGTCGCTTTGCTATTCGTGTGTTAGGGTGGAGATCGTGGGCATCGAGCACGAAAACTCGATCTTGGAGCTCAAGGAGAAAGCGCAGAAGCTCAAGCGCAAGGCGGACGCGTCGGGAGATGCGCTCAGTGACAAGAGCGAAGAGTGCAAGAACCTGGCGGTTCGACTCGCGGTGAGTACTGAAAATGGTTGACGGGTACCTACCACCACGTCCAATCATGACGGTAGGCTCACTTCTGAGGCGTATTGATTTTGGGTCCAGGCTGTGGAGTCTGCGTGGGAAGCTGCGCGCGGTCAGAACAAACTCGCGCTGCACGAGCTCAAGAAGAAGTGAGTCTCGGCGCAACTGCAACCGCTCGACCTCCAGGTACTAGCGATGCTTTGCAACCTTGTGGTCACTAGGGAGTCGTTGACTAAGGAGCTGGAAGTGGCGAAGACCGAGTCGAAGGTGAGATTGAGTGATCTGGTGTCCCGTGCCCTTTGCAGAGTGCTGATTCACAAATTCCATGTCTCTAGCACACCAACTACCGCATCCACGCACTGGATGTGGAAGTGGAGTCGGCGCAATCCAAGCTCCGCCAGAAAGATCGCACCATCGATGTAAGCTGCTTCCACTACCTCTGAGCTGCAACCTACCCTGACTTTCTGTCGACCCGATGCATCCTCACTCTCTTGTATTCCCGCTTGATCAGGACCTTCGCGACACGAACTCGCAGCTGAAGAAAGAGATGCCGAAGCTGACCGACAAGGTTCAGAACCTCTCGTCCAGTCTCTCGGCCATGCAGGAGCTCCTCGCGGAGAAGGACAAGGAGATCGACCGCAAGGACGAGATGATCCGCTGCAAGAAGACTGAGGTCAAGATAGATGTAGCAAAATGTCCTATAATAGACACTCGACTGGAGGTTGAGACTGACCTAAGTGAGACCTCCGATTGGTTTGGTATCAATGCTGTCTGCCTCCAGTGCTTGTCGAAGATCGACGACTCGTCCAAGGACCGCATCGAGGAGCTCGTGCGCCAGGTGGCGGACCTGCAGCAGCAGCTGCTCGAGACCCAGAAGGAGTACCTGAACAAAGTCAAGAAGGACGAGGTGTGGCGAGAAAAACAGCGCGCCAAGTACGATGTGTTCAGCTGATCTATTGCTGGTGTTCTAGAGAGTGCTCTGACAACATTGTGACTGACCGACTGACTACATGCAGGGATCGATCGGAGATCATGAAGGACATGGAGACGATGCACAAGCCTCGGCGCTGCAAGAACTGCAACGAGACGTTCACGAACAAGACCAACGCGTCGCTCTCGTGCTCGTTCTACCCGGGGCGGTACGTCGCGCGCCAGCACCCGCTCGAAGGATACCAGTGGAGCTGCTGCCAGAAGCGCGACCTCTCGTCGCGACCGTGCAAGTTTGCTGGTCGCCACGCAGAGTCCAAGCTTGCGGACTAGAGCAGAGCACATTTGGTTATGAGAGAGAGAGAGAGAGAGAGCAGGAGAGAGACAACCACAAGAGTCGATTGCATATGAAGAACACGCCGATCAGTAATGGATGGGTATCTTTTTTTCTTATCAATCTAGTGACATCTAGGAACTGACCATCGAAAGGGAAACTTGCGAGCATGCCTACATCAGGACAGCTTGCGTGAAGGCATTCAGCACCTTGAAGCGTCGTCACGCAACTCAACAAATCGTCAAGCCAACCACCAACATGAAGCTCCTCGTCAAAGCGCGTGGACTCCAGTTCGTTGTCCCCGCGGCGACGGCAGCCAGAGCGTCAAGTGGCTCGGGCTCGCGGTCGCACAGCGGTACGCGCTGGCGGCTCCGCATGGCCGGTGTCGCACGCGCGAAGATGCGCATCTGAAGCAGGGCTTCTTTCTGCCGGCGAGCGTCACGAGAGGCGGCGCGAGTCTGCCTCCCGCGAGCCGCATCGCCGAGGTCTGCAAGGACAACGACACGCTCATTGTTCAGCTGCAGGTGCGCTTGTATTAGGACGCCATTGGTCAATTATGGCTCCATCCCTTCGTCACATACTGTGCTTCGGCGTGACTTCATGGTGTCGTCCGTTGTCGTTTTGCTCTCTTTGTGACAGCAAGAGGTGCCTGTGAACGAGATCGGCGCGCCGCAGTTTGCACCGTCGACAGTCAGCGCGTTCTCGCCCAGTAGCTCTTCGTCTTCTTCCAACCAGCGCACTGGGAGCTCGGCAGCAGCGACTCTGTCCTCCGACAGCAAACACTCGACAACAATTTCAAGCGCGAGTGACGCCAAGCAGCAGGCGTCGCGTGAGGACGAGCACAAGACCGACGCCAAGAGCTCCGTCGAGGACGAGATGAAAGAATACGCGCGCTCCGAGATGCTGCAACAGATCAACTCGGGGCAATTCCAGTCCGAGATGGAGCTCGTGGCCGCGTTCCTCTACGACTGGAGCCAGCTGCGCATCGAGGATCTCGAGAAGGACCCGAAAGAGCGCGAGGTTCTCCAGGAAGCGCTGCTCGCACACTTTGCGCAACTCAACCCCGCGTACCTGCACTACGCCGTGGGCAGTGGCGAGATGAGAGCGAGTGAGACTGCAAGGCAAACCACGCTTCACATTTTCAAGGGGGCGATGCTGCCGTTCATCACCATCTTACTGCATACTAATCACTATCATACTACTGCTGCTACTACTTACCATAACCTTACTAATAACGTTTCTTCTCTCACCAGCCAACCTTGTCTTCTTCATCTTATAATGACGCTTTGAGGATCTCGTACCAGAACTTGTGCGATTCGATCGAGTCCACCGCGAGCTTGAGCTTGGCGCCGGTCGCGAACGTCACGACGATGCCGCAGCTGAGGTCCCGCGAGGCGCCGACGTCCACCACGCGGCCGATCTGCTGCAGCTGGTGGTCCACTTCGCTCGCAAAGCCCATCTTGTTGCCGTCCACGACGTAGAACTGGCGCAGCTTCACGCCGCCGTCCCGAACGTTCGTGAGCCAACCCCCAAACACGGGTGACAGCCCCTTGCGCTTCCGGCTCACCAAGTACCGCTTCACATTGAAATTATCGCCGCCCTGGCGCGTCGCGTTCATGATCAGCGTGCGCCACCGCTTGGCGCTGTCGTACGAGTCCGCGTACACTTTCCAGACGCGGCCGCTCTTGAGGCGGATCTGCAGCCCGTTCTGCTTGCCCGACCAGTCCTCGATCGATTGGATCTTGTCGCAGAGCACGACGCTCGAGTTCGCGTCCTTGGAGAAGCTCACCTCTGAGCCGTGCAGCGTGAAGTAGAAGCGCTTCCAGGACTTGAAGAGCCCCGCCTGCTTGTGCATCCACCCGGCGTGGTTCGCGCGCGCTGTCTGCACGTACGTCGACTTGACCGACGACGCCGTCGCGTGCGGCGTGCGGTCGTTCGCAAGCGCCGCAGAGGACATCGCCGCGTACCAGAACATGCGCTCGTCGTACGTATCTGCGTACACGAGCACGGAGGCACCCGAGTCCAACTGGATCGCGATGCCGTTCGGGTGCACGTCTGCGAACGACACTGACTTGATGTACCCCGAGTTGCGGCTGTCGATGCTCGACGCGTCCTCGGTCACCTTGCACTCAATGTATCCGTCGGTGCGCGCCACAAAGTAGTGGCGGCGCCAGCCGTTCGCGCGCGGCTCTTGCTTGAACAGGTACCCTTCGTGCTGCTCAGACGCGGTCATAGTGTACGACGTCTTCGAGTGCCCGCTCAGGTTCTGGAGCTTGTCGAGCGACTTCTGGAACGCGCGCATCCAGTCCCCGTACTCGGTGGCGTTCTCGCAGTGTACGGGGAGCTGCTTGCCGGACGAGAGCACAAGCTTCATGCCGTGAGCCATCCCACTCCACTGCTGCACCGCCTGCACAGTATCAAACCCTTTCGGTGGCTGTCCGACCCCTTTGCTGTACTTAAACTCGACGCCCGAGAGCACTGCGTACTGCTTCTTCCAGGTCTTGAACGTGCTGCCCTGGATATACAGCCAACCGCTGTAGGGGACGACCGCCACAGTCGCCGCACGACGCGTCTCAAAGCACGACGCACGGGCTTCTCCTCCGTCATCTTGTGGAGGAGCAGCAGGGGCGGTCGCGTACTGCACCGGCGAGCGCGGGTTCGTGAAGCCCGGCGCGCTCACACGGCGCTCGCCCATGCCTGCTTGGTCGCTGTAGCCGCGCGATCGGTTCTTCACTTTCGCGTTCGCGCCGACAAACGGCGTGTAGTTGCTCGCAGCGATCGGCAGGCCGTAGACCGTGTCCGCGGCTTCGTCTTCGTCCGTGTTGCTGCTGCTGCCAGCGTGCTTGATCGGGAACCGGGGCTTGCTACCCGCTGGCTGTTTTGCGGGTCTCGCTGTCACTGCTGTGGGGAAATCCTCTGGGTTGTTGCCCACAAGCGCCTGGTAGTTGCGCATGTCGAGCGCGAGCCCTCTCACCGTATTGTCGACCACTTGCGCGTCTTCACCGTCTGTCTCTCCATGCACGCTCTCTCCTAGAATCGCTGGCTCGTCCTGGTCGCTGTTGTGGTTGTTCCCAAGTAGGATCGAAAAGCGCGGCGACGGATCAGTCGGCTGCGAGTGCGAATGCGAGTACCGCCGTCGCGGATCGTCGCTCTCTTTCTTGCTCTTGCTGTTGTTGTCGCTCTTGCGAGCAGCTGATGCTGATGATGATGGCTGTCCTGCTGGCTGGGCTGGGACCGCGACCGCTGGCGCGGCATGCTTGAGCATCTCCTTGTAGTCGTGCGTGTCCATGGCCACGCCCATGGCGATGTCGTCATCGTTGTTGTCGTGCTGCTCGACCGCGCCGTCGTAGCCCATGGCGGGACTCGTCTGCTCGTAGAACGCCTGGTACGCGTTCTTCTTCTTCGCCTGCGAATGCGAATGCTGCTTCCTGCGCGCCACCATCCTGAGTCGCTCGCTCTCTGTCGATGTATCAGGCGTTGCTAATCAAGCGCGTCGGATTCGCGCACTCACTCACACACACACGCGCGCTGGACCTCTTTGCTGCTTGCTGTCGGCTGGGCTTTCTTGGAAATGGCGATCGCCCAGTTTGCCTTTTAGTCGTTCAGACTCGGTCATTTATTTTAAAGTCGAGAAGAAACAGCTGGAAGATGAACCCACTGGGGTCAGCAAAGCCTGCTTGAATCTATACGCTTCTGGTTCTTATACTGCATTTTTGGATTTGACGTCTCAATTGCCTCCTAATTTGCATAAGTCGATGAAAATGGATGCGCACACAAAACAGAGTGCAAACACGTTTTGGAGTAATTTTCAGGGAATGGAAATCGAAAGGTGCTGTTGGACTCAGCATTTTTTGAAACGCTCCAAATTCGCTCCATTAAAAAATTGAGTGGTGGATTTGTGGGTGATCCCAACTTGGTTAGATTGGTGTGTTTGGTGGCAGGACACAAATGGCCAGCTGACGCGAGAATATCGCCATTATGTGGAGTGCGAGTCGCTGGCAAACTGGTTGATCTTGCTGTCCATTCAGAGGTTCAGTGCGATTGATTTTTGTGATTGGCTGGTTGATAGACCCTGGTTTTGACTTGAGTAAAGTAAGGGATTTTATACCGACTGTGATTGGCAGTAAACTCGAAATATGTCTGGCTTACTCACGGTGTTGAGTCAGGCACAGAATCAAAGTCTTAAATATGGCACTCTGGGTACACTTTTGGAGCAACGACTAATGGGTTCATCTGACGACATCACTTGGATTTTTGTGGACGAGATTGCTTGGAGAGGGATTGAAGAAGCACAGCTGGGAAGAGAGGGACTTGGCTACACTCTTGCCTGTCGCTCCTCCACTACTGCACCTCTGATGGATTGATGCACCGTGTCCTGATGTGGCTGCAGTGTAGGGCTTTGACTCGGACGGTTGACATGCAAGTCAGCTCGGAAAGGTCTCGTGCTATCGCCAGATCCACGTTTTGTCCTAGCTTTGCATGAAGCGCACACTCGGATCAGAATCCTCAAAGCAGCAACAGCTGGAGACGACGCGATGGATGCAGGACGAACGCTGTGCCACTCTCGCTGAGCTCGCGGATCGGACTTGTGGGTGGCTGAGCTGCGCTTGAGGGGAAGATGGTCGATGTGGCGGTGCCGCCTGCTGGATGGATTCGAGGATGCGAGTGGCTGCGCATTGCTGATTCATTCAGCAGGCGTAGTTGGCAAATGTGAGAAACTCTTTGGGTCCAAAAAGTCGTGAGCAATTTGCTACAAGCAGACAGGTATCAATGTACACAGATATTACATCACGGAGGAGAATGCTCCGAGACCCTCCCTTCTGCAATATCCCGTTCCTCAAATACCTGTGCAAGCTTGATAAGCTAAATGACAAGCTGAAAATGGCCATGAATGTGATGGCAAGTGCGGATCCTGGCGCTGACGCCATGCAGGAAGCAGCAGCGCAGAGCCGAGAGCACCTGCGCGTGCTGCCAGCGTCAGCCAACTGGTACTGCTCCAAGGTGCGCAAGCTGAAGCGGCAGCCTGTCCATGTGCACCTTGTTACTTGCCGTCTTGAGCACCACTAACGCAAGGCTGTGCGAGTTGCTGTGTTGGCTTTTGCATGTAGATCTGTGACTGGGGGTACAGCGATGCATTCGGACTCCTGCTTGCGTTCGGCGCGAAAGACAGCATCTTTCTGTACCAGGTAATGCTCCGTTGTCTCTTATCCCTGTAGTGTATCTACGAGATGGAGAGATGGATGGAGAAGCGCATTGCAAAAGGGAACTGACATGCATTGTCCGGCTGCAGGTTCCGCTCGGAGGTGACGAGAGCGCAAGCGTCAGTGGCGACTCTAAGCCTCCCCGCAAAGTACCAAGCATTGACAGCTGCTCTATGCGCTTCTTCGCGCACCTGAAGCGCGGCAAGAAGGACCAGCGCGTGACCGCTCTGCAGTTCCTCAACGACGCTGGCGACGACCTGCAACTGCTCTGCGGCGGGGAAGAAGGCAGCGTGCAGCTCTGGGACGTCGCGAGCCTCAAGCTCGTCGCCCAGCACCGCAAGCACGGCGTGGAAGTGGTGGCGGTGAGCGCGAATTCCCAATTGGACGCGGGGTTTGTGGTCGCGGGCGATCGCCAGGGTCGCATCAGCACCTGGAAGCGCAACGAGTATGCGTGGCTCTTGTGTTTACTGGAAGTCTCTTGTATCCGAAGCTGATGCTGTGCTTGCTACTCTTGCTGTTGCTGTGCTGTTGGGTTAGAGAGAGTGTGACGTTCTTCACGCCCATCGCAGGCGACGGCGTGTTCTCCATGGAGATGGCGCCGCACGACAAGGCGCTGGTCGCTGTCGGGTACCGCAGCGGCGTGCTCTGCATCGTGGACGCGCTGCAGGGTTCGATTCGGCACCGCCTTGAGAGCCACGACCAGGAGGTCCAGAATGTCGTGTGGCGAACCCCATCGTCATCGTCTACGATGTCTAACAGTGCGAACGTGTGGCTCGCGTCTTCGTCGCGCGATCGAACCATCAAGGTGTGGAAAATGGCTGTGATGGGAACAGCGCACGAAGAGCCGAGTCTGGAGCAGGTGCTGACGCTTCCCAAGGGCAAACAGGCATCGTCCTACAACCAGTCCAAGCGGCTCTGGCTGCCCATCGCGTGGAGCTACAATGACAGTGGCGATGGCGACAGCAGCAGCAAGCAACAGCTTCGTCTCTGGTCTGGATCGTTCGATGGCAACCTGTTTGCCTGGGAATGGACGCCCTCAACTAGCAGTGACGGTGACAAGAAGAAGACGAAGGTCCAGGCGTGCAAGCCGATCGTGGTCAAGAACGGACACAGCAGACTGCTCTTCAACATCGTGTCTCTATCCCCGTCAGTCGGTTTACCTGTCGACAAGCTTGCGACTGCACCGTCGCTGCTCTCGATCTCGTTGGATCGCGAGTTGCGCATCTGGAAAGAAGGGGCTAGGAGCGCTGCTCTGTCGTGCCGAGACAAGTTGCTGGGACTCGGTGGTCACGTGTACAGCGTCGCTTTCAACCCGAGCAGCGAGATCGTCGCGAGCGGCGTGGGCGACCAGACCATTCGACTGTGGGACGCGTCGCTCAAGAGCTCCTCGGAGTCGAAGAAGATGAAGAGTTTGTACCAGGCCGAGCTGCTCTGGAAGGGGCTGCAGAGCAAAGTCACGAGCATCGCGTGGCACCCGTTCCAGCGCTCGCTGCTCGGCTATGGCACGGAGGACGGGCAGATCGGGGTGTTCGATGTCGAGACGAAGAAGAGCGTGCGGTTCAAGTCGTATCACTCCGGTCAGGTGCAGAGCTTGCAGTGGCGAGCCAAATCACAACGACAAAGGCAGCAACGAGATGAGGATGAGTCGACTGGCGATACAAAGAGCGCGTTTGTGCAAGCCATGGTCGCATTAGAGAGCGCGCAGGCAGATGGGCAGAGCCTCGAAGATGCGCTAAAAGCCCAAGAAGAATTGGTTGGTGGTGGCGACCGAGAGAAGAAGCAGGAGCTCGAGGTGCTGCTCTGGAGCCAGGACGCAAAGAGGCAGATCTTTGAGTCTAATCCGGAGAAGTCTGAAGTCGCATCGAGAGAGATCAAGCAGGTTGGGACGGCGGTGTCCTCGTGCTTTGCGTGGCATGTCCGAGGTGATCAGCTGGCGATCGGACGTGAGAATGGCGCAGTCGAGATTTTCACTACTGCTGCTGGGGGTACAGCTGGGCAATCCTCAGACTCTGAGTTTGTCTCTGTGCAAAAGCTCCACGAGCACGAGCAGCGAGTGGTCTGCCTGTCATGGTGCGAGCCAGCTCTTCTTCTCGCAGCTGGGGGTCAGGATGGCAAGATCGTCGTCTTCAACCTCGCGTCGGCGTCATCACCAGCGGAGCAAAAGAGTTTCAAGAAGCTTTCTCCGCCGCTCGGGACGCTCAGCCAGCAGGTCGTGGGCATTTTCACTGGCCACAGCAGTGCGATCACGAGCCTTCGCTGGAATGCCGTTGGGGTCATGGACTCTGCTACTGGTGGTGCTGGCGGTGGTTCTACTGCTAATGCTGCCTCTCTGCTGGCATCCAGCTCAAATGACGGTACTGTCCAGGTCTGGGATATGGACACTCACACGAGACTGAGCTGCTTCCGCCGCCACTTTGGACGCGTGCTCTCCGTGGACTGGATCAGTCCATTCGTTCTAGCGAGTGGCGGTGAAGACCAGACGATTCGCGTTTGGGACTACCGTGAGCAGGAGGAACAGAAGAAGAAAGAGATCAAGAATGAAGCCTCGTCGGCAAAGAGCGGTGGTGGCGCATCGCACAAGCAAATTGCCCCTAAAGCAACGAGCACTGTTGTCGACGACGATAGCGCTGCTGCTCCTGTTGGTGCTACTCACCAGAGCGGAAATGGACTGAGTGGCGCAGCGAAGAAGCCAAGCAAACCCAAGAAGAAGCCGACGAAAAGCTCGATGATTTTCCATGCCGATGAGTCCGTGAGTCTGGAAGAAAACCTGCGCCTCTACAGGGCAAATCTGGTCGCTTCCGGCCGCTCAGATCGTACTGATGGTAATCTAGCGAATGCGCCATGCAGCAGTCGATTTGCTGTCGAAGAGCAAGCGTACACTGCAGAGCAAGACTGGGAGCAGCTCGCGCAGGTGTATTTGCTGCAGGGGAAGGTCGGCGACGCACTGCGTGTCGTCGCGAGAGAAGGCGCGTTGAACGCGTCGTGGCTCGCGTTCGCGCCTATGGCGGGGCTGGACGTCTGGCGGGAGATCACAAACGTCTACGCGCATCAACTGGACACTCGGGGCGACAAGAAGAGCGCAGGTATGCTTCGTATTGCTACTGTATTAGGTGGATTTGGGAACTAACGGTGACATTGTGTTCTGTAATGTATCGTTTTATAGCGCTGCACTTCCTCAGTATTGGGAAGACCCGCGCGGCGATCAAGTCGCTGAATAGTGGCCACGCGTACAACGAAGCCCTCGCGCTGGTTCAGTCGCGACTGGGAGCTCACGACCCGCTGCTCAAGCAAACGCTGCTGGAGTTTGGAGCGTACCTTGAAAAGCGTGGGAAATATGCAGAGGCTGCGCAGACGTTGTTGAAGGTTGGGACCCCATCTGCGGCGTCGCGCGCCGTGAGTTTGCTGGTCAAGACTGGCGAGATCAGCGCTTTTGAGACCGCGTTGGACATTTTGGCATCGCTCGAGCGCACAGCAGCAGCAACAAGTGCGGATGGAGACGCAGACACAGGAGACGGTGCAGATTGCTCCATACCGAGCCGAGTCTTTCTCGCCATTATCAGCAAGGCGCTTGGGTCAGGCAACTTCTCTCTCGCGGAGCGAGCTGCTCAGTTCATTGGGACTGGCGGAGACTCGGAGTCTTCGTTATCGACGCGGTTGACTCGCTGCTTTCTCGGGGTCGTGAACAAGTTCACGCGTCATTCTGCGCTCGCATCGTCAGCTCAAGGATCCGATGGTGACGACTCAGTGACGGATCCTCCTCTCCCAACTGAGACGCGTGAGCTGTTCTCCTACTTGATGCAGCACCACAAGAGGCGCTACAGCGATCACCTTGCGCTATCGGCAAGTCTGGGGAATCTTGACGACAGCAAGAACTCACCAACACTGTCGACCAGCCACCACTTACAAAGACGAAGCAAGCGAATGTGGGACGCCATGCTCTCCGTGTGTCAAGCGAACGGGTTTTGGTTTGGAGCTTCACACGAGGAGAGTGTACTCGAAGCTCAGGAGCTGCTCATGGACAAGGACTACTTCTCGTACCTCCTCGCCACTCCAGTATCTGCTGGCGCTCCGCTAACTGACCAGGAAGGTTCACTGAAGGCGGTCGTGCGCGTGAGCCACTGCTTGCTGCAGTTTCTGCTCGACGTTATCTGCGGGTACTTACTGAGCGGGCTGGAGCATGTACGAGATGCGTTTGAGACAGTCAACAGGATCGACTTATCTCCAGCCAGTGATCCCCTCAACGTTGGCACCGGCATGGAGTTTGAACTGGCGTCGCTGTTCTTCCCGAGTGGGTTTGTGGACCCCGACGCTCCACCGCAGATCGGAGAGCTCGCAGTCGAGACCAAAGACACCGAGACTTTCTGGCGCTCGTTCTTGCTTTATCAGTGTCGCGCTGCTCTCTTCGCATGTGCAAAGGCACATGGGAGCGCCAGTGTGAGCCGCTCCATGCTTGAAGACCTGGTTGGTGAAGAGCTCATGAGCTTTCTCTCACAGAGTGATGCTGAAGAAGATGAAGACGAATCCAGCCAGAGGCTACTGGAGCAAGTACGAGCAGAGCTTCAAGCGCGCAGTTCACCATCTGCAGAGACCCCTTCTCAGAGATTTGTGAGTAGCGGAAGTGTGAGCGACGAACACAAGCCAGAGTCCTCCAACGTGGAAGCGAATGATATCAGCAGCAGCGAGATTCAAGAGCAGACTCTTATTTAGTGATAGTAAGGGAAGAACTTAGCTGGAGCAAGCGCGTATCGTGTTATCGCCATTTAGTGGTGGTGAAGGGGACTCGCGGCGGAATCTTTGCCTGTGCAGCCCCGCTCCCGAGCCTGCTAATGCAGCTTCGAGCTCTTCAAACGCCTGCTTCTGCAGGTGCTGCGTGTTGCGCAGGCGCTGGATCAGCTCGAGCTCCATGCGCTCCATCTCCTGCACTTCGGTCTCGCGCTTGCGGATGAGGTCTTCCTCGGCGCGGATCTTCTCGGACGCGCGCTCTTTCGTCATCTTCTCGATCTCCTGCTTGTGCATGAGCTTCTTGGTCTTGAGCGCCTCTTTCTGCATCGCGACCTCCTCTTTCCGTCGAATCGCGTCCATGAGCTCCTCTTTCTTCTTCTTCTCGGTAAACTCGCGCCATTTCTGCTTCTCCTCTTTCAGCTGGTGGGCTTCGCTGCGACGCGCTTCCGTGATCTGCATGCCCATCTCTTTCTTCTTCTGGATGCTGTCGATGCTCAGCACGAGCTCGCGCTTCGCGATGATCGACGCCTGCAGCTCTTTCTCGGCGACCTGCGCGAGTTCTCGCAGTTCTGCCTGCGGACGATCGTTGTTCTCGCGGACACGGAGCAGCTCGACCGCACGCTTGCGGGTTTGCTCGATCTTCTTCCACGCCTTCTCCTCTTCAGCCTTGAGCAGCGCGATGCGGTTCCGCAGCAGCAGCGCATCTTTCGACGCTTCTTGGCGACGCTAAGAGGGTGAGCAACATTGTTCGACAAGTGAGACCAGCATCTAGGCACGAGAGAGTGGGGAGCACAGACAATAGCTACGCACCTGCTTGGCTTCGATCAACTTGCTCTTGGGTCCCTCCATCGCCACGACCTTGGAGCGCCTCGAGTGCTTTGGAGCCTGGGGGATGAAAGACTGACTGTGCTGTCGAGACTGCCCTCCAGCATTCCTTCAGCGCTTCACAGAAGACGAGAAACTCATCGAGACGAGACGACGTATAAATACCGTTTTCATAAAACCCCATCGCTGACTTGCATTCTCTCTCAGCTCTTGCTCTGCGATTCCTGTATAAATAACCAATGGAGCTCACTCAAGCGGGATCTGTTGATGGACGCGGTTGAAGAGCAAGAGGCAAAAGCAGCATCCAAGACTTGCAAGCGAAGACAAACAGACGCACAGTCATAAAGTCACAAACCTCGTTTATTTCGCTTTTGCATGGCGAAGGAAGCATCAGTCAGTTCACGACGCGATCGCCAATGGCTCGTCGCCGCCATCGATCACCTCTAATCCGTTGGCGTCGATGCTTGCCGCGTACTTACTTGCGAGCTCCAGATCCGCCTTCAACTGCTCCATTCCTGAAGAGAGCAGCTCCCACAAGTCAGGCGTTTGGCTCTGACTGTCTGCAAGGCGGTCCTCCTCTGGCACCTCGGTGAACTGGGAAAGCTGCTGGGTCAGCCTGTGCGCGCGAGCTGCAAGCACGTTGTTCTCTGCTTGGAGCTCTGCAATGTGGAGATGCAGCTCCTCCTCGGCACTGGCTTCGCGGTATCGGGCTTGCGCAAAGTGCTCGAGTTCCTTCTGCAGCGCATCATTCGTGCACATGAGACGGTAAATCTCGTTCTGCGAGTCCTCTTGGATCTTCTTGGCGTATTCTTGAACCTGCGACGTGCTCTCTTCGCACCGAGCGGAAAGGTCTTCGCAGAAATGCTTCGACTTCTCCAACGCGCTCTCTAATTCTCTATTTGTTTCTTCTAGGTCGTGCGAGTTCTGCTGCGCCTGCTGGAGCTGCGAAATGAGCTGGTTGCGCTCTCCCTCGAGCGAGTAAAGCTGGGAAGCTTGACCCGCAAGCGCACTCTTCTCGCTCTCGGCTTGCTGAAGCAGGTGCTGAATCCGGTCCACTTCATTCTTGTAGTGCTCGAGTTCGGCAGCGAGTGCGTTCTTCGCAACCACGCTCTCGCTCTCGGACGCACGGAGCTGCTCCGCTTCTGCGCGCAACTGGCTCAATTCCGGTAAAAATCGACTGTTTTCGTCTTGGAACCTCGTCACCACGGACTTGAGATTCTCGATCTCTCCTTGGCTTTGCTGAGCGATAGCAGCGAACTCTGCGTCCTTGGATTGCAACATACGAGTCAACTTCGCCAGCTCGGCCTTCAACTCATTCTGCGAAGCGTTCAGACTGTCCACGAGTGCCTGGGCGGCTTCTGCTTTCAGTTCGGCTTCCTCGCGAGAGCCTTCAACCTCAGAACGCAGCGCAAGGTTCTTCTTCGTGAGGGTCTCAATCTGAGCGTGCAGCTTCCCACACTCACCAGTAGCGCCAGCGAGTTGCTGTTCCAAATGCGCGATCTTCGCTCGGTCACCGTCGACCATTGCAGACATCTCGTCGTTTTCTCTCTGGAGCTCCGCGTAAGCAGATTCCACGTTTTGAGCGCGCTTCGCCGCTTCCTGGTATCGACTCTCCAGTTCACCCTGTTGCTGGAAGAAGGACGTCTTGAGACCGCCCAACTCTTGCTCGACGGCAAGTCGCTCAGACTTGACCGCGGCGATTTCAGCCGAAAGCTGCTCGTTGGTTTGGCTCAATTGAGCAGTGAGATCGTGCTCGACGGATCTCAAATGCTGGACTTGAGCGTTCAGGTCGTAAACCTCGTGTCTTGCACGCTCGAGGTTTGCGTGAAGACCGGCAGCGCTTTGAGCGGTCTCGATAGCCTCGCTTGCAGATCGCTGCAGCTGCGCGTATTCATCAGCTTTGGTTTGCAGCTGCTTGCGAACGTCCTCCAAATCAAGCATCGCCTCTTCGTACTTCGTCTCCGTTTCATACGCTGTCTCTTGAGAAAACTCCTGGAGATTCTTCAACTGGTGCTCCAGCGACGCGACATCCGCCTTCTGTAACTCGCATTGCGTTTGCAAGTCACGGAGCTTCGACTGGGACTCGCTTGCCAAAGTCTGGGATGCGTTCAATTGCTGAACCAAACTCTCGTTTTCAAACGTTAGCTCCGAGATTCGCTGCGCACCAGCACCTTCGTGTTCGCTGACGCTCTTCTTCAGCTCGTCATTTTCCTTCGTCACCGAAGCAAACGACTCTTGGATAGCTTGAAGTTCGCTGACAAGCTTTTCATGAGTCGCTCTCAGTGCCTGGAGCTCGTAATCAACAGAGCGGAATTGCTCGGCGTGATAAGCCGCCTCCGAGTAAGCAGCCCTGACCGATTCAAGCTCGTGTTGCAGACGTCCGTTCTCAGTCTTGAGAGCAGAAATCGAGTTTTCCAACTCATTCTGGACACTCGAGCTCTCCGCAAACAGAGAGCTCACCGATTGGGACTCGCTGACCTGCTTCGTCAATTCGTCGTTGGCTGCTCTCAGCTCTTCTTCCGAACGTCGAAGTGATTCCACAAGAGTCACAGCATCCGTGTGAGCTGATCTGGTATCTTCCAAGTCGCGGACGAGGACACTGTGGTCACCACGCAGCTTGGACAGCTCCTGCTGGAGTGCGAACAGCTCATTTGAGCTGTCATTGGCAGCTGCAGCACTCTTCAAACGCTCGATTTCCTGGACCATCGCATCATTTGAGCTTCTGAGTCCGAGCACTTCTTGGTTCAGCGACTCCCATTCCTGAGTAAGCTGGTAGATCTGTTCCTGAGCTCCATTGCTCGCATTGCTCAAGTCGGCGTTGGCATACTGGAGCTGGCTGTACTGGGCCAGAAGCGCTCCGTACTGCTCTTCGGTACTCTGGATGGCGTGCTGTTTGTCAGCCAGTTGTTGCTCAAGTTCTTCCACCTTCTTCTCGAGCTCGTTCGCGTTCTGATTCGCCTTTTCAGCGGCATCCGCCGACAGCAGCTTGTATTGATCTTCAAGCCACGTGTTGCGGTTGTTCAAGTGAAGGTTCAGGTCCATAGCATCCGACAACTCACGCTGAGCAGCAGCGACCTGGTCGGTCAGAATTCGAATCGCACCTCCTTTCCATGCTTGCCTATCAAAGTACACCACAGATTGTAAGCAATACAATCGCAAAGAAAGACTCGATGAAAAAGCAAGGCAGACGCGTACTTGTCAACAGGCGCGACTTGTGGTGCGGCTGGCTCCACCGTGCGGCTCTCAGCTTGAAGCTTGCTCAGCTCTTGAGTTTTCTCGTTCAGCTGCCCTTGCATCACTTGCAGCTCGTATTCGAGCTCGTTCACTTTGTCCAACAGAGCCGTCTGCCCTGTGAGCGCATTTTCGCGCATCTCAGCATCGCGAAGCATCGTTTCGGCGGACGCCAGTGCAATCTGTTGCTTGAGGTCTTCGTTCGCCTTCCAGAGGTTCACGCAGTCCTCCTTGTAATCGCCAATTTCTTGCGTCATGTCTGAGATCACCGTTTCCGACTCACCAACTTGCTTTTCGAGCTCCTCAATCCGAGTGCGCAGCTCTCGCTCAACCGCATCGCTACTGCCCACAAGGTCTGCGCGCAGTTGGCTCAGCTCGGTCTCCTTTTCGCTGATCGTTTCCTCAAACCGCCTCTTCAGCGCCTCAAGTTCCTGCGCGCCACTCTGTCGTGCCGCATCGAGATCCTCATTCAGCTGCGCGATCTCGTCGTATTTCTGCTGTGCAACAACTTGGCGATCGATCTGGAGCTCCTCAATCACTTCCTCTTTCTCCCACAACGAGCCTTCCAGAGTCGCACGAATCTGAGTCAGCTCAGCGATGGACGCGTCTTTCGCTTCGAGCAGCGCCGAGTACTTCGCTCCCGCTTCTTCTTCTGCTAGTTTCGTAGCATCCGCCGCGCGCTGCTCCAACTCGTCTCTTTCGCACTCGATTTCATGGATCTCGTGGTTGTACTGCTCGCGGATCTCCTGGATCTCCTGCTCTTTCGACGCAATCGCAGCTTTGCACTCGACGAGCTCCCTGTCCTTCGCGCCGATTTCCTGCTCCAGCTGGATCTTCACGCTCGTGAGCGCGTCGCGCATGTCGGTCACGTCCTGCAATTGCTCCATGAGCATCGGCTCGGTTGTGAATTCGAGCTTGTACTGCAGCTGCACATTCTGGTCTTTCAAGTCCTCGAGCTGTCGCTCCAGCTCTTTGATCTGCTTCGTCAAGCGCTCGCGATCTTTTTCCATCTGTTTCGGACCGCACATACAACATGAGATTATCTACTGCACTGCACACAATCAAACGCCAGCATGTCCCTACGTACCCCATCGACGAGCGTCTTCTTCTCAAACTCGTGCTCCCCAACCTTCATCATGAGCTGGTTCATGCGTCGCAGCAGCATCGCCATCGGAGTCTGCTGCGCGTCGTCATCGTCGGTCTCGCTGTTGAACTGACTGCGCGAGCCTCGTCTCGACGACGTCGATCCTGGCGGCGCGGGGATCATCGGAGGAGGGACATTCGCCACAGCAGAAGATCCCGATGCGCGTCGGCTCTGAGAAGTGGGCGGTGACAGCGCCAGCGACGACGACTCGGACACGCGGATCGTGGACGCGGACTCGGACGAGAAGCGCATGCCGTCGGCGTTCGAGGACGGGGAGAGCGGGGGCGACGACGCCGCCGTGGACGCGATCGAGAGCCGCAGCTTTCCCTGCAGATGCTGCTGCTGCTGCTGAGAAATCGCATGCACGTGCTTGCCGTTGTTGCGCGGCGACGGCTGCTGGTTCTCCTGCTCGTCGTCGAGCTCCGGCTCCTTGCCGACGGGTGAAGATGCTGCAGCCGCAGCGTCGTGCTCGCCAAAGAGAACCGTCCACATCGCTCGATAGTACTAGTGCAGTAGTGGCAGTAATGCGTCCGTGCGGATAGATAGCTCGACAGACAGACAGTCAGCTAATGCACACACACACACGGAGAGAGAGAGAGAGCGAGCGAGCGGGTGGTCTGTCTAATGGGACGCTGTTGGCGATGCTTTTGGAATGCGGAATAAGCAAAGCAAGTCCACGTGTGCAATGAGACTGGGCTTCACTATAGCAGGGGAAAGGAGGGGGGAAAAGCTAAAGCAAAGAGTGTGCGTTTCCGAATGCAAATTATGGGTTGGGGGGAATAGTGGACCGTCCACTATTGGGAAGGATGGTTACAGCTCGCAGAAAAGCGCCAGTCTGAACTGAGACTCGCAGTTCTGAATTTCTTGGGCTTTCGTTGAGGTTTCTCGTGCTGAATCCTGTGTGTGTGTGTGGCATTGTGAGAGCGCGCATGCGTGGCGCTCCTCTGCAGCACTACCAGCTAGCCTGTAGACACAGGACGTGAAGTCCATTATGCCGTGGTGCGTGTGGTCGGCGCGCATGGAAATTATGTGCCATTTTGGAGACTGACTGCTCATGCTGCAGGCGAAATCGAAGGGCGGATGTGGCTGTCGCCATCTGGTGCGCTTGCGCAAGTCGACAACAAGCATCAAGATCCAGATCAAAGGTGCTCTGAATGTAGCGCAGAGCATTTGTCGCCTGAAGGTGCGCTGAATGTAAAATGGTCGCCCAAATACTGGCCTCTCAGTTGATTGACGCTTGAAACGTTACAATGCAACTTTGAACGAGCACAATGAGCGTCATGTCTTCTGATGGCACTTGCAACGTTCCAGCGACACAGGTGCGATTCGTGGCGCTATTCTCGTTTTCGCTCCCATCACAGCGCCTCTTATGCTTCTGACTGTCGCCTGCGTTCTCCCAACTGCATTCTGATAGCCGCAACCTCAAGAGATTCTTTGCGCAGCACGACAAGCAGTTCGTGCCGCTGGTCGACCGCCTGCTGGAAGAGTGCACTGGCCACGAGCGACTGCTCTACGCGCGTATCCAGCGGCTCTACAACAGCAGTCGCCAGAAAACGACTGCAAGCGCGTCGGCAGCTCAGCTGCAAACGCCATAACCACAGCTGCTCGCACAATCAGATATGATATGCAACACAAAGCACCGAGGAGCTGCATGCTTCATTTTCAGTGAACGTAAGGTTGTTATTAGAGTGTAAAATGTGTAAGTATACCAGAGAGGACCGATCACCTGAACAGACCAGCAAGTGCGAATGCGGCGTCCCCAAGGAAAGGGAAAACAAAACAAGGAAGAGACGTCGACGGGAGCTGCCACTGCCACCACCCCAATCGTCTCTTCGTTTCTCTATGCTGCTGCTGCTGCTTAACGCGAGTACGTGGAGCCGTTGCCGCGCTTGCCCGAGTTCTGCCACTTGGCGAGCTTGACGAGCGGCTTGCGATCGGCCTCGCCTGCGCGAGCCTTCTTGTTGAGCGGACGCTGGGACAGCTTGGTGGCGCGACGCACGGACTCCTGGGTCTTCTCGCTGGCGAAACCACTCTCGTTGCGAGGCGCCACGAGCGACGCCGACCGGTTGCGCGACTTCGAGCGCGCCACAGATTTCGAGCGTGCGCGCGCGCGGAAGTCTGTGCTGTCGGCGTCTTCCATGTCGACGTCGCCCATCTCCTCGCGATCGCGCTTGCGGCCACGGCTCTCCTCGCCCGCGCGGCGCTTGGCGGCCATCGCCGCGGCGTGCTTCATGTGGCTCGTGTCCACACCCAAGTCCTCGAGCTGCTTCTTTGTGTCTAGTAACGAGCGCTGCTTCGCGAGCGCCTTGCGCGGCAGCACGGAGCGATTCTTGTTCTTGTTCATGCGGTGGTCCGCTACCATGATAGCCTTCTTCTTGCGGATGCGCGCGAGCTTGTCCTTCTGCTCGTCGTCCAGGTCGCTGATCTCCTCGTCGTCCTCCATGTCGAGCGGCGCGTTGGCCATCGCCTCGTCCTCTTCCTTCTCGAGCGCGTCGAGGCGCTTGAGGATGTCCGGGTCGATGAAGTCCGCAATGTTCTTGCCGTTCCAGATCTCCGGCACCGAGTCCATTGCCCACTCGTCGTCCTTGAGCATGCCCTTGTAGTGTTCCCGGAAGTCGAACGAGTACACGCCGGCACCGCCGTTCGCGTTCATCTTGTCCTTCTGCAGCGTGCGGGCTGGCGGCATGTAGCCGACCTCGCGCGCCTCGATCACGCTCTCTGGGATCGTGAGCTCACGCTTCACGCCGTCACGCGCCACAGGCACGGCGACGCTCAGACGGTTGAGCACGTCCGCAACCTTGTTGCCCTTGACCTTGGAGTTCACACGGTGCGCCAGCAGCTGGTCGCACGCGTAGTTCTTCACTTCCGAGACGTTCTCCTCCGAGTGGTTCGACATGGTGAACATCCTGGCCTTGGTCTCCGTCACGGCGCCGTTGATCAGCCCCTGGTGGTGCTCCGTGAGCTCCTCGAACTTGGTCTGATCGATCTTGTTACACACAAGCAGCAGCGGCTTGTTGGCGAAAAGAGGGCGGATGTTCTGGAACAGGCTCAGCTGCTGTTCGATGGTGAACCCGCACTGCTCCGAGATGTCCATGAAGAACAGAATCGACGCCTGCAAGTGGGCGAGCGCGGTCACGGCCTGCATTTCAATCGTGTTACGATCCTCCAGCGCGTGGTCGAGGATACCTGGGGTATCGATCACCTGCCAGCGCAGGTACTTGTAGTCCAAGTGACCCACGTACAGAGCCTTGGTCGTGAAGGCGTACGGCTGCACTTCGACGTCCGCGCGCGTGACCTTGTTCATGAAGCTGGACTTGCCCACGTTCGGGAAGCCCGTGACCAAGAGCGTGCGCGTGTTTGGGTCGATCGACGGCAGACGCGACAAGTGCTTGCGCACTTCTTCCAAGTACTCGAGCGACGCCTTCTGCTTCTTGAGCAGCGTGCACATGCGACCGAGCGCGGCGCGCTTGAGCTGCTTGCAGCGGTAGAGCGAGTCACCGTACTTGATCATGCGCACGTAGTCCTTGGCGATGTTGTCGATCAGCGCGCGCGCCGTGTTGACTTGCCCAAGCGCGAGCTTGTAGTGATCGCGATCGTACAAGATGTTGATCAAGTCGGCGTAGAACGGGTGCAGATCATCGAGGCGAGGGAAGTCGTCGATGATCTGACTGAGCTTCTCCTGGCACGTCTGCTGCGTGAACTTGACCTTGCGCATGTAGAACGCGCGGATGCGCGAGATGGCATACGTCGGGTGGATCACGGTCGGCGTCTTGCGCTGCGTGCGCGTGAGCACGATGTCGATGAAGTCCGACGCCGACGGCACGGTCTGGATCTTCTTGAAGTTGTACACGACCATGGTTGCTGCTGTCTCGTGCTGCTGCTTGCGCTGTCGCCAGTGCGCTCTCTCTTGTCTCGGGCTCCTGAAACACACACAATGCAGAGACTGAAGAACGCTGTGACTTGCTTGTCTGTCTTTTGAAGCTGAGTGTGCTGACCACCACTTCTTTGTTTTGGTTGGTTCTCAACGAATGAGACAAGAAAGTGCGTCGGCACAAAAGTGGCACAGCGTACCGCAGCTGTACCCTCCATGTGGGCCACGTCAAGCAGTCAGCTCAAATAGGAAGCCAGGGGCTTGTATTCAGAGCAAGAAACATCACACTTTTGCATTCGTCTCGTTTCTTATTTTAGAGATCTTACTGAAAGCTGATGTAAACGGATAGCCGTCTTCCACAGACATCGACTTGCAAGATCTCAAGTGTTTGAAGACAAATCAAAGTGGGCCACACGTGTTTGATTTGTGTTTTGACTACCATGAGAGTGGACCACACGAGTCAGGTTGCAGATTGGATTCATTCAAATGCAGTCATCGCGAACCTGGACAAATGACGAGAGCCAAATAGCTGCAGGCAAAGTCGTCTCACGCATCGTGCTCGAGCCATTTGAACCTGATCGTGTGGAACCGTTCACATCACCAGCGAGTCGTTGAGCAGCGAATGGAGGGCTCTGCCGCTGACGAAGGTTTAGCTGCAGCGCGCTGAGCTTCGCTGGCCAACATGCAAACACTGCCGTTCGTTGATGACTCGCTCCAAGCAACTGAGAACGCGCACATCATGAAGTTGAGCTCGTAGTCACCACTACCAACCATTCATTCTCGTCCATCTTTCCATTCTCTTCCTTCCTTCTGTGCCATCACTTGCTCCTCAAAACTCAAAGCCAATGTCCTCATTCGAGTACAGTACATCTCTCTCCAGACTCAGCTTCGCGTCGTACAAAATCGACACGCAGCTCGAAGAGTACACCTTGTGCGGGTCCTCGCGCTGCAAGATGCGCAGCAGAGTGGTCACCGCCGACAGGATTTCGTCTTTCTTGATCGGATTCACGTCGTGAACGTCGCCTCCTCCGCCTCCTCCTGATGTGCCGCCTCCTCCACCACCTTCCTCAGCCTGAGAGTCGTCCATTCCGTAGCCAGTACCCCCAGCAGCGCCACCGCTTTCAGTTTCTCGCTCGATGGCAGAGCACATGCGATGCAAGTTGTGGAATAGCCAGTCGTACAGGAAGCTGGGCGGTTTCTCTCGAAGCACCTGCCAAATCAGCGCATCATCTTCCTCCGTGGCGATCTGGATCAAGTGCACCAGCGTGAACGAAAGCTGCGTTTCCAGCTGCTCCTTGTACTTGAACTCCGTCACGTCCTTCAGATCCGAAGCTGTCTCCAACGCATCGATCGTCGCGCGCATCGCAGTCTGGAAGAACGCTCCATACCCGCTTCGAGAGCCAGACACCCGCAACGCACTCGCGGCGCTGATCCGGACCTTAAAGTTCTCTTGCTGCGAAATCGCGCTGATCAATGCCCGGAACACTGCAGGAGCCCAGGTCACAGATGCGAGGGGCAAACCCGGACACAGCAGTACTTTCGCGATCGCGTGGCAGGCATTCCAGCGCACTTTCGGCGACCCAGCGTTGATTTTCGTAGACAGCACCACCATTGTTTGGCCAAGCAGATCGTTCAGCGCGTTCAGCTCTTTCTTTGATATCGAGTTCACAAACGGCTCGAAGCAAATCCACCTGCACACCAGTCCAAGAGTTCTTGCAACGCTCGACGCCACTTTGTCGTTGTCGTTGACGTACACGAGCATTTTCTCCACAACGTGACGCATCTGGAACGCTGGCAGCAGTTCATAGAGCAGCAGCTGACCGGGCTCGCGACTGCTCAGTGCTTCTTCCTCGACTTTCCCGACAAGCTCCGGACCGTGGGTTGTGCAGACGTTTCCGAGTGCCCACGCCCCTCGCACACGGACATTCAGCGTCAAGTCGCTGAGCGATTCTAGCGCCAACGACACCACCGCCGACGCGAACTCTCGGGTTTTGAACACTGGAGCGAGGCAGAGCGATCCGAGCAAACGGAATCCGGCAGCGCGGACGACGGGCGAACTGTCTTTCGGTGTTTGCAAGAAGATGTTCGTATACATGTCCAGCGAATGGCTGGAGGCGCCTGTTTTCGCCAACGCCGGAAGCCGACTTTGTTTCTCCCGCAGTTGAGCCCAATCGCTCGGTCGGAGCAATGTGAAGCACGCACACACGCTTGCTCGGACATGGTGTGACGTATCGCGAAACGCTCGGATGAGATGGGTCGCCATGAAATCCAAACACTCCCTCCGCGACAACGCACTCGCATTCTACAACAACATGCAAGGGTCAGTCAGTAGTCAGCACTCTGAAGAAACCATTCTCGACGGTGCGTGTACCTGAGCACTGTGCAGCCAGCGATGGTTTGCAGCTCGTCCCGGACTCGATCCAGCTGCAGCAACAACCGCTCTGCTCTCAGTAGGGGATGCTACCAGAGTATCTCCCGATTCTGGAGGGTTCTCGACTCGATTTACGCTCTCGCCCTTGATGTAATTCTCCAGAATCTTGACCGCTTGGAGACGCACATTCGGATCCGAGTCTTGGAACGCTGACAGCATGAAGTCGGCTAGCCGTCTCCAATTTGCACTGCAGTCACGAAGCAAACAATGAGCTACTTCTTCCCACAGCATACAAATCAGGATCCTCTTCAACATACGAACGTACCTCAGTGCTGGGGAATAGTTCTTCGCAATCTTTGACAGCAGCGACATAGCCTCCAGCCTCAAAAGCGTCCTCGCTGAGTCATCTGGTCTTGAAGCAATCAAAAGCAGCTCTTCCACAAACGACCTCTTGCTCAGAGAGACCGTCCCGCATAAAATGGTGATGTGAGCGACCTCGATGAAGCTTTTCACATTGCTCGTGCACACCATCCACTCCAAAATGGCAGGGATGGTCTCTTGGATGTTGAGCAGAGCTGAAAAACAGGAGAGACTCGCCATACGCACGCTGTGATCTACAGATAGAAACGCAAACGGTTAATGCTACAGCCCGATGACATCCTCTCTCCAGATGTGCTGTCAACAACGCTCATACCTGAAGACGATGCTGCCGCGTAGAGACTCGAGGCTAACGCTTTCAAAATATCGCCGAGGCTTGGCTTCAAATCACTCTTGTCGAGCAGCACAAACACGTTCGCATACGGGCAATGCTGAATCACCGACGCAGCAGTCTGCCATTCGGAAGCGCACGCAACACATATCGTTAGTTCCCATCCCACAATCAATCATTCAATACGAAAGAGCACGACAGCGATACCTTCAACGTTTGCGCAAGAGGAGTGCCGTCCTTCTCGTTCTGGATGCAATACACCAACGTGACGTGGACTTGGTACAGCATCAGCGAAATGCGCTTCGGCATCGACGCGAAAGACGTGGAGGGAGCCACGACGCTCGACGTATGGCGGAAATACTGCTTGAGCGGGATCTTCTCCCAAAATGCGTCGAGGAACTTCGCTGCAGCGACGCGCACTCTTTCACACGGATCAGCGATCAGCAGCGTCAGCACCGACGGCGCGTTGTTGAACAGTGTCATGAACGGAGTTGTTTGCTCTGGGAGGTACAGCCCAACAGATGATGTGATGGCTTTCGGGAAGTGCTGGGCAATCGACTCCAACGTGTGCAGGACGGTGATTCGCAAGCGCGCCAAGAGCCCCCTAGAGACGAACTCAATCCACGCGATCAGTCAGTCTCACATTCGACTTGACACAATGGATAAACGTGCTTTGCCACTTACTCTCCGATCGGACGCCCGCCACTGCTGCTTCCACCTCCATCCGATCCGCAAATCGAAGAATCCGAATCGGAAGGCGAGATCTCGGGACGGTACGAGAACACAAAGTCGTCTCGCTCGTGCTCCAGCACCAGCCCGTGGCCGACCACCTGCCGCATGGAGCTGAGCAAGCTTGGTAGCACAGCCTCGATGCGATCCGAGAGGCGGTCGTGGTTCGCGTTGACGATCGTGTAGATGCACTTCATGCTGCACGTGCACGCCTTCACGAGAATCCGGTCGTCTTGTCCCTTTGTTAAGCTCAGCGACTGCTGTCGAAAGTTCTCCACGACCATCCGCAGCAGCGAAGAGAAGTACTGGAACACTTTCGGTGTCTTCGCTGCGTAAGCGCAAATGTTGGAGACGCAGCTCGTTGCAGCATATCGCGCTTCAATGTCCACGCCCGACGGATCCAAATGCCGAAGCAGCACGCCAATGAGTTGCTCAAAGTTGTGCGTCGCGCGGTCCGCATTGTCGTGCAAGACGAGCCCCAACGCGCGAATCGAGCTGGCAGTGTACCAGCTAGGGCAGATCTTGATGAAGTTCAGGAAAAACTCCATGACGAGCTGCAGCTGCTCGGCCGTGAACACAACCTTCTCTTTCATGCAGCACTTTTGCACAAAGCGCGTAAACTCCGAGCACAAGAGACCAGAGCTCAGCGGCAAAACCTGCACCAGCGACGCTATCATCCCAGCAATTTCCTGAGTAGCAGCCACACGCATGGGCAAAGCAAACTCAACGTCAGCATCACAACTCATCGCCTCAACATGGCTCCATGCGTTCCAACACGCACCTCTCCTCGGATCCGCGAGTTCGGGAGCGCGACGCTGAGCAGCTGCTTGAGGATGTCCTCCAGCTCCACCGACGTGAGCTTCAGCTCCGTCACATCCGCATCCACTCGCTCTCGAATCGCTGTCCACACCTTCCGGTCTTTGCGCTGAGCGCCAAGGTTCCAGCTCGCCGTCGCGCTCGTAGAGCTGTTGCTGCTGCCGTTCCCAGCAGACCCTGCGCCATTGCCGCCACCAATGTTCATGCTGGGCGACACGGTATGCGAGCTCATCGCAGCCGCCGATCCGCTTTGGTGCGCGTGGTGTGTCGGTCCCATCGTGGTTCCGCGAGTGGGTGGCGACGCAAAGCCAACTCGACCATCGTATCCGCGCATTGCAGAGCGCCAGCACTGGCAGGTCGATCCTGCCAGTTAGAAGAGGAGAAGAAGAAGGAGGAGTGTGGCAGTTGAGCGAAAGGTCACTTTGCGCGGAAAAACGCTCGCAAGATACCCAACGAGCGCGTGCAGAGCGAGTCACTTCCACTCGCTCCCCTCACTCGTGCAACCGCACCGAGTGTTCTTTCCCCAGTTGAGAGAAAGAGAACGAAGGGGTGCGACGAGGCGTCTCGACACGCCGCTCGCTTCTCGCTCCTTTGCGCTGCTCCAGTTGAGCTCGGAGGCAGCAGATGACCCAGTCGCTCGCAGAGTCTCTTGAACTTGCTGTCTCGGTGGCAATTATGAACAAAAAGGCGGACGAAATTGAAAAGAAGAGGAAACATGAGAAACCTCATTAAAGTGGAGAGACTAGAAAGGGTTGTTCACCACTGCGTTCACAGAGAGGTTTCCTGACCCCTGTAAGAAATCGCACACAAACAACAACACAGTTTTGCAGATCCAGCCAAATGTCATTCGACTGGTTGCGATGGATACACTTGAGACTCCTCACGTGTGATCACCGTCCACGATCATCGCCTTGTCGTGCATCAGTGATGGAATCGTTTTGATCGTAAGGTTCTGATCAGCTCGCTGGTGCAATCAGGCGTCGCGCACTCACCCCACGTCAGCTGCTCCTCGCACAGTCCGCACTGGTCAGGAAACGAGAAGAGCGCGACGACTCTCCTCAAATCGTCTAGTGAGGGGTGGTCGACGTCAACGCGCGAGCTCGTTGCTGAAGCTGGAGCAGAATCAACAAGGAGCTCGGCGTCTCCTCAATCATCGATGTGCGGCCGCCGACTTCTCAAGGGTTGCTGCGACCTGGGGGACGAACTCAGTCGTCAGGACATGGTCCACGTATCTCCTGAGCTGCTGGATGACAGCTTTCGTGAAGCCCAGGGGGCGAGCTACAGGAAGGATCGGCGGTTTGTTCGAGTTCGCTCGTGCGATCCATCTTGCGAGCGCGAGCATCTTCAGGTTGTGCTGGTTTATCATCTGCGTGAGCAGCTGCGGTACGCTGTACCAGTACAGTACACATGCTGCTACTGCATACCTCAGAATAGATACACACACGATCTTCGACTTAGAGTTTGTTTGTCATCCCGACTGACAAACAAAACTCGACGCATTGGACTTCACGCTTCACGCTCAGAGAGCTGCGTCGAGCGATCGATGGCCAGGAGTGCGGATGAATGGCGTTCAAGGACACGCAGACTCGACCATTGTGCAAATTGCACTGGGAGCCGAACCAGCAGGTGTTATTGTTAGTGTATTGTTGGCTTTGAGTTGTGCGAAAGGAGTGGCACGAAAGATTGATGAAAACCATGCCGCGACAAAAAGCAAAAGCTCAGGTTCATGTACGGGCTTTCTCTGTTATTGATGATTACTATCTCCCGCGCATAGCTGTGTTTGAGTGCACACAAGTAGCAGGAGCTGCTCGCATGTAGCAATACTCTGCTCCGAGGTCGCACTCGCTCAGTTCTCGATGGCGGTCGAGTTGGACGACTCGACACTCTCGAGGCTGCGCTTGCCGTTCCCGATCTTGGCACAGTCGATGTACACCTGCCACTCCAGCAGCGTCGACATCCAGTAGAGCGTCAGGCGGTTCTTGCCGACACACTTGGCCTTGTTGTACGAGATCTTGCCCTGAGGGAACGTCGCCGCGCAATCAGCAGTGAACGGAACCACG
>JAASFO010000360.1:0-24164 GCA_023333815.1 Globisporangium recalcitrans
CTCCCCATCCGATAGAGACGCAATGAAACAAGACAATAGCAGCACACCAGTAAGTATCAATCAGTAAGGAGAAGGAGTTTGTAGTTGGAAGAGAGATCGCAGTTCGTAGCCCCATGCCTGGCTCTGCGTGTGTGTTTACAGTAGGGCTACGCTATTTTGCACAATGTTAAGAGTATTGCAAGAAGGGCTCGCGCAGGCAATTGACATCGTTGCTTTGATCAGTTCTCAAATCGCGACACTTCCCACTCGACAGACGCTTCTCGCGATCTCGAAGACGAAGAATCCCGACTTTGCGCTTCTCGAGCCGCAACAACTCGTTCTCCAGTTGGCAGGCGCGTTTGCTATTGCTTTTGTTCTTGCGAAGTTGGCTATCCTGCCGATTCTTGATTGGACGTTGACAGACGTTTGGTTGCCATGTCTCGATAGAGTGCTGCCTCTGCTCGAGTCGCCTCAAAAGAGCTGCGTGGGCGAGTGCGCGCCACGATGAGTCCACCATTGTGTCCAGTCAAAGCCCCCTGCCAACCCTTCAAGTGCACGAGCTGCTGCTGAAATGTGGGAAACTGCGCGCACCCCGTTTCATTTCGCTGTGGTTGCGCTTTTGCTTGTGAGCAGCAAAAGAGTGAGTCCATTGCGGCGTTTTCCGAGGCAATCCGACTGTGCTACAGCGTTGCAGATGAAGCCATCGAGTCCATTCTGGTGTGTCAAAGCGCGAACCTCTGAGTGGATGCATCTGCGTTTCCGTGATGGGGTCAAGTATTGAGCCTTCGGGGCGACGACTGTGTTGACTCAGACTGGGAAACTCCAGAAACTGCAGCTTGAGCAAGACGCGCTCGCGTATCTCGACAAACTCCAAGAGGCGAAGGCTGAAAATGACAGCGAGAGACAGATTCTCCACTCGGCATTCAAGAAACGAGCACTCGATGGGCAACAGCTCGCGCGAGAGCAGTTGAGGGACTTTGCTGCAGATGTCGGCACGCAGCCGACGCTGAGCGAAGCCGAGGTGGAGGGAATCTGGAACCAGGTAAGGCTCAAGCAGCCGAGACCTTGGACTTATATCGCTGCCACACCTTGAAACACTGGACTGCTGCGGTCTTTGTGGCAAGCAGATTCACGGCAAAGCTGTGCAGCCAGCAAACTCAGCTGGGATCTTGAGAGACACCGTCACGTTCCCTGTTTCTGGAGGTGGTGGACTTCCGAAAGCATGTACGAGTTCATGGACAGCCGCGGCAAATGGCAAAAGTAGCTTTCCATACAAGAGCACATCAGCACCACAACGATCGCAAATGGTGGGAGGTGACGAATTCAGGAAGTGCTCACATCAACAGAGCAAGCCAGCTTTGATCTTGTCGTGCTTTGTCTTGCGTCTTCATTTTTTCGCTTATCGCCTCAACCCGCTGATGAGGACCACATGAATGCTTGGATTTCTTCTGTGTAAACCTGTTTCTTTTTCGATTTCCCTCGACTAGCACTTGGCAAGGGCTCGGGTCGCGAAGAACACGACATCGCTATCGGTGTCTTGCAGCAGCGCAACAAGGCACGGCTTGACAGTTGACTCGACCACAGCTGCATCTACTTTCGTTGCAACAACTTCCAGAGTCTTCGCCACGTTGAAGCGAATGTTAGGAACAGGATCCTGCTTGAGCACCGCAAACACACAACGAAGAGAACTGTCAGAATGAAGCACCACCGCCAAGAAGTCGCAAGAGTCGTCCTCGACATTACCTGCGCCAGTTCAACCGCGAGCGGAATCATCAACGTCTGAATCGTTTCTGGATTCATGGCTTCGCAGAGAACGCGAACCGCATGGAGCGACGTCAAGCGGTGGAGATAGTTCGCGTTCGAGTGCATCGCCAAAACTCGAGGAACGATATTTGTTCGAGCCCACTCCACACCAAAACTCTCCGTCAATTTCCGCAAGTTGATGGTTGCAGCTTCTACACTCAGCGGAAAATGGTCATCACGAGTCAGTACGACATAAACACACCTTCACCCAACCCAACCCAACACGAAAACCGCACCTCGAATGGAGTAGACGTTGTCAGCGAGCCAAGACATGCACATGTCGGACAGGCGCTCTTCGAAATAGTCTTGCCCCAGTTGAGCAGCCAAAAGCGGAATGTATTCTATGATGGCAAGTCGAACTCGCCACTGACGGTCTTCAGCCAAGTGGACGATCGCTGGAAGAAGCGACTGCGACAGCAGCTCAATTCCGATAACCTGAACAACAACACGTTATGCATGAGTGGGTTTCCAGTCGTCACCATCGGATGAAAGAAAACCACGTACGGTGTTGCCTTCCTCCAGGTTTGAAATCACATTCAAGCGCACTTCAGAGTTTTGGTCGTTGAGCAACTACAGAACCAGAGCACAATTGTTAGCTTCTATCGCGAACAGGTTTGAGGAACAGCGACATGATTTGTTTCAGCACTCACCAACAAGAAGAGAGGAAGAAGGTGCTCGATCGTCAAATCGCGACCCAGAAAAGGCGAAATCTTCATGACGACCGCCGCCAACGCAGAGCGCACGTGGTCCGACAGGTCTCTCGCAAGCGTCTGGAACGAAGGGACAACCTTCTCGACGATTCGCTGCGGCTGGAAGAGCTTCGACACGCCAACCGCCTGCGAAAGCATTGTTGAAACGTTCACAGTAAGATGTCTGCCGATTCGAGGGATCTCTTTGCGAGCACGTAGACTGTACCTTGGACGTGGCGGAAGTTCTCACTTCAGCCTCGCTGTCTTCAAGAAGAGCACTGAAGCAGTCGCACATCGACGAGCTCACCGTTTCTGGACTGACAGCTTCGCAGATCTCAGGGAATCGGTTCGCAACCGACCAGCGCACACGCCACGACCCATCTCGGGCTGTGTCGAACACGGTCGATAAGATCTGCGAGTTCACAACCTCACGCGGCACAAGCTTTGCGAGCGCGACTGCGTTGTCGATCGTGTGTATTCTGACGGAATCCTGACGATCTTGAGCAAGCGCGAGGAACAATGGCACAAGCTCGGTATTCGCGCTCTCCGGGTCCACCTACACATGGCAAAGCGTTTTCCATCAGCGAGAGCGCGAAACTGACCTCGTGAGCGTCGCTGAGGCTGCCAACTTACCACTGAGGCGAAGCCGCCGAGCGCAGCTGCAGCCGCTTTTCGGACCATCGGGGTGTCGTCACGGCACAACTGACCAAACATTTGGCGCAACTCCTTCTGGATCTCTGGCGACAGTCGTGGGTATCCAACCTGGAAAAGATTGCACGACGCAATGCGCGACGTAAACCTAAAGAGTTGTCAAGAGTGCGGTCTGGGAGTCATACACCACCTCATGAACTCGGAGCAACAGCACGCAAACGCACCAGTCGCGCGTCACCAGACGTCGAAGAACCGACACAAAGTACTCGGCGATATGGTCCGCCTGCATGAACCCGACGATGCTGCAAATCGACTTCACCGCCTGATCAAGAACAACATAGTGTCAGTGAAACGAATTTGCCTGGGTTGTCTGGGTCGCCAATGGGCTGCGCTGCTTACCATGTCGCGGACCGAGGCTTCATCAACAGTCGCCAACGATTCCAGCGGCTTCAGGAGCAGATACGCGTGCTGCGGTCCGCCGACAACGTCAACAAACCTGCCCAACTCTTCCGCCATCACCAGCAGAACTTCGTCTTCGTCGTCCAACGAGTCTGTTATTTCAAAGGGTCAAGCGTGTACGACGTGAGTCCAACCGCGTACAGTCGACCATGATGCTTATCCCAGTCTAGGCTTCTTGCAGCGCACCATTGAGGAAAGGAAGCAGCTCCGATTGCGTTCGCTCTGGACCAAGCGCAGACGCTACATGAAGAACAACAACAGGTCAGCTTCAAACTACGAGTCGGCATTCAGACGAGAGCGCACACACCGATGAGGTGGATCTTCTTGATCGAGTTGAGACGCAACTGCACATCTTCATGCTTCAATTCGTCGACCAGGATCGCGATCGGGTACAAGCTGTCATCTGTGTGTGTGACAAATCGGTGGTAAGCGTGTTGTTGTTGTTGATGATGGTTTTCATGAAGCGTTGCCAACAGCAGCAAGAGGATGCCACACACGTCAGACATCGATACTCATGCATGCTTCATCGCTGTCACATCAAAAGACGCGCCATCTGGCATGTGCACAAAATATGGAAAAACCAGCAGCCCATGCAAAACTACCTGTCGCCGCGGTCGCCATGCTGCTGATGGCACTGTTCGTCGCCACCTGCACGCGCTTCTTCGAGCTGCTTAATAACTCAGCACGATATATGTCTAGTGGTGGTACGAGACACAACAAAAGATAAGAAAAAACTCATCAATGCCATGTCGTCAATCGAGCACAAGCGGAACGCTCATTCACAGCGAGCGAGAGCGTCTTTGAGAGCGACCGCAAATGGAACGCGAGTGAACACCGAGACTCCACGTACCACTTCGTGCTAGTGCTGCGTCTATCGATCAACAGTGCGTGCGTGTGCAGATCGTGGAGAGAGGCGCGCGCGTGGCTCGCTTCCTTCGTTCCCGCTCTGCTTTCCCTTCTTTCCGTCTCAACGATCACTCGCCCTTCCCACAACAGCCCTTCCTCACAACACCCTGCCCTCCCCAAACCGATCGATATACGTTTTCACAGGAGCTCTGCGCATTGAAGAGGGGTATCGCATTCCAAAGGAACAATCTACTCTGTAGATGCATAGAGTTTAACTTGCAAGACCCTATAATTGCATGTCGAACGGACAATCACTCTGCAATCATGAAACGCCTCTTTTCAATGCATTTTTCATTTTCGTGTTGAAACAGCGTCATCATTCACTCACCTCACTTCTCTTAAATACACAGCAAGAAACTGTTGCGATCTCCTCGCTCTCTCATAGCAAATGGCGGCCAGCATCTCTGCACAGCAGCCAGCTCTTCTCTTCCATTCACGCACCAGCTTTTCGGTTCGTTCTGTTCGTTCACTTCACTCAGCTCACTTGGCAGTCAGTTGGCGCGAGACACGACGCTCTCGCGCAGGCTGCGCAGACTTTGCGCCACCGCGTCGCCATCGCTGCTGCCTGCTGGAGGCTGCGCTTTCTCCAGGTTCAGGTTCTCAATGTGGCCGGACGTGATGCCCTGCGACACCATGCGGATGCTGCAGTACAGCACGCTCGCCCACTCGATGCGCTCCTCTTCCGTGTTGCACTGCAGCACGAGCTTGTCCGAAGGTGATCGCGCAACAACGATGCACAGTGGCCGGTTCGGAAACTGCACAAGGTTCAAGTAGCAGCCGTACAGCGAGAACGACTTGCGGTGCTTGAGCGTCGTGCCTTTTCCGGTCACGACCTGCTTGTAGTAGTGCACTTCGCCGTTCGTGACCACCAGCACACGCTTCTTCCAGTTCTCAAAGCCCGAGCGCGACTTCTTTACAAGCAGCCCTTTCTTGTACGGCGGCAGCAAGAACTCGAGCTTGAGCGGGAACATCGACGATCGCAGCAGCGCGCGGGACTCGGAGTACGCCTCGCGCAGGATACTGCGACGATCGACGGCGATGAGTTGCGAGCCGACGGGCACGTCGTCCTTCGGGGCTTTCGTGACCACGAGCGCTTCAGTGCGGCGCTCCAGCTCCACGGTGATATCGCGCGGCTTGCTGTACAACACCTCGATCTTCACGAGCGGGATCTCTTCGGCGCGCTTCACCACGAGCGCCAAGCCAGACACGGTCTCCTTCGCGCCGACAGTCTTGCCCAGTGCAGTCTGCGCTTCCTGGATCGCTTCGATCCACTTGTGCATCGAGTTCTCGTTGTGCGCGTTCAAGTGCATTTCGAATTTGCCGTCTCGCGACGTGAGCACAAAATAGTATTTGCGACCGTCCGAGCACTGCGCCATGCCGGGACTCACAACCGTGCTCTTGAGAGGTACGGATCCTTTCAGCACTTCCTGGTTCTCCGTATAGTAGCGCAGCTCGCCCTTCTCGATGCGGAAGAACCGGTTCTTCCAGTTCTTGTTCACGTGGCCGCGCTTGAGCAAGCAGCCCTCCATGTGAATGTACGACGTCGGGTCGTCGTAGCGCTTCCACTCGTGCGGACACTCCGAGTCGCGCACAAAGAACTTCACCGTCTTCCTGAGCGGGTCCCACGGCTCGGACGGGGTCGCGCCAGCGCCGTGCAGCTTCCCGATCCACTTGGTCATCATCCGCTGCGACGGCGCCGAGATCATCGTGTTGCGCTGAGGCGACGCGATCATAAACACAAACTTCTTCTCGATCATGTTCGACTGCACCGAGATGTCGGCATTCGAGCCAAAGCCGACGTTGATCGACCCCTTGAGCTTCTTCTTGCTCTCGTCCGTGTAGTACGACAGCACGCCGTCGTCGCGCAGCACGAAGAAGCGCCAGTTCCACGTCTTGAACTGCTGCCCGCACTTTTCGAGCCAGCCCTGCATCACGACGCCCATCTCGTTGTCTTGAGGGCGCACGATTACGTCCGGATCGTGCTTCGTGCCATCGTCTTTTGAACCCATCGCGTTTGTCGCGCCGTTCTTGGGATCGACCACAACGACGCTCAGTCGCGCGGGATCCGAGTGCGACGAGTGGCCGAGCACGTTGATCCACGAAAAGCGCATGCTGTCTCTGAGGCTGTTGCGGCGCGGCAGCAGAGGGGACTCGTTCTGACTGGTACTGCTGCTGCTTCGTCGTCGTTTCTCCTCCGCGTCATTCGTCTCCTCCTGATAATACTGTGATGGAGGAGGCGAGTGGTTGGGGAACGAGTCCGCTTCCTGCTTCTCGTACGTCGGACTCGACTCGAGGTCTTCCATCGCCATCGTATTGCTCTCGTACGCTGCTGCGTCACTCGCGCTGTCAGCGCCGATCTCGCCGAGCAGCTCTGCATGTCGACGCGGAGACATCTGGATCGCGGTCGCGAACGCAGTGCCGCGGTCCGCTCGGCCTGCAGCGACATCACTCGCATCCTTGTCGCCACCCTGAGACGTCGTGACACGCATGTAGACACTGCTGCTGCGCTGCGCTGCGTTCGAACTGGAGCTGCTGGAGGGCGGAGCGCGTGGGGGCGGGAGGGAGCTGTGGCGCCGGTGCTGCTGTTGCTGGTGCGAGAAGCTGCTGCTGGCGGCGCTGCCGTTGCTGCTGGAGCTCTTGACGCGCTGGTGCTCCGAGACGGCGGCTGTGGCGTTGCTATTGCTGTCGCCAGCCGAGCGGTGGCGTGAAACGTCGAGACTCAGCCACTTCTTGAGTCCCATTATAGTATCGAGCTTTCGATCAATTGGAGAATGACGGAATGGAGAGGAGAAATAATGCGCGCAATACTGAGAACGAGAGCATGGTGTTCACAAAGGGTCGATACAAAGAGCAAGTGTAAATCAGAAGTGCATTATTTGGAGCCGTCTGTCACCTGTCAGTTGCCTTTTGTGAGTGCTGTGTTTGGGTTGTGAAAATCCGATTGGTGACTTTCCCTTTTGCAAAGACAAATGCGGATGTTCACACAGACACTAAAAATTTCAGAGTGAACAAGAGAGTCGATGCGCAGCGGATTTAGGTATCCGAGTGACGTAATTTGGAGGCGTGATATTATATTATATAGGCAAACTCGCATTCACAGTGCTGGAAACGCTTCGTAAATAGGTGGATGATCAACTATGCGAGGACACTGCCTCGAGTTGCAGTTCATCGGGTCCATCAAGGAATAACTGGAAGGTTCAGAACACTTCTGGCACACTAGCTTTTTGTAAGGCAGAGTGCTTTTGGGTGACACGAAAATTTCAGCTGCCCTACACGCGCCTCTAATCTCCACCTTCGATCACAAACATTCGCAGCAAGGTTGCAGAGTCACAAAGTGCACATTCTCGACGACTTTGCTCAGCTGGAAGAGGCTCTGCATGCTGCAAACAGAGCAATGATGTCTTCATGAGCATGCTGCCACAGGGCAGTGTTCCTCACAGCTGTGTGGTGTTTATCTGCACTATCAAGGGACTGAAAGCATCCACAGTTCTCTCTCAGCCTTGAACCACCCATCTCATCCCTTCTCCATTTCGTTTTTGTTTATCAAGGATATCACAAACGACCCTGTTTGTTTTCTTCGCATCCAAAAAGCTTGTGTGGATATTTGGCGATTTCAATACAAACAAATCATTCGAACACATAAAAAGGCAAAATAATCATTTCGGATTAGAGGAGGAAGAGAGTCAACAGATCACCTTCTTCGCATTCTGCAAGCATCGAGGTGAAGAGAGCAGTTGAGAAGCTGCAGCGTCGCGCTTTTGCTCCAGCAGAGAGAAAGAGAGAGAGAGAGAGAGAGGAAGAAGACACTGGTGGCATCCAAGTCGCGCGGCGTCATGCAGGAAGAGATCGCTTACCCAGGAAGACCAAACGAGGCGGAGCAGCACACTGCCAGTCGGCCAGAGTTCGTGGCCGCAGTCAAGGCACTGGGAACGAAAGTGGAAGCGTATCTGGACGCAGGCTTCACTCCTCTCGGCATTGCGTCCTGGGAGGGAAGCGTCGATATCGTGCGCTTCTTACTCGCGAATGGAGCACCTGCAGAAATAGCGAGTGAGGAAGAGAGCGGTACTGGCGGGAAAGAGGTGAACAAGAACGGTGATACACCCCTTCACTTGGCATCTTTAAATGGCCATGAGAGCTGCGTCGACGCGCTTCTCGAAGGCGGTGCTCGACCGGACGCAGTGAACAAGGACGGCGATTCAGCGCTCCACCTGGCATCTCGTCAGGGTCATGCAAGTTGTGTTCAAACTCTTCTATCTGGTGGTGCTCAACCTGAAATGGTGGACAAGGACGGCGATACAGCGCTTCATATTGCATCGTATTGGAGCCATGCAAGCGTTGTCAGAACTCTTCTGTCAGGGGGAGCTAGGACAGAAGTGGTGGATAAATACGGCGACACAGCACTCCACCTGGCAACTCGTCTGGGTCGTACAAGCATTGTCGACGTTCTTCTATCGCGCGGCGCTCGACCCCACGCAGTGAAAAAGGATGACAGTACACCACTCCAAGTGGAATCTTGTTGGAGTCATACAGACAATGTCGAAACTCTTCAATATCTCGATGGTGATCCGAACGCTGCGGACAAGAACGGCGACACACCACTCCATGTGGCATCTCGTCTGGGCTCTGTAGTCAGCGTTGAATTGCTTCTATCGCTCGGCGCTCAACCAGACGTTACAAATAGAAGCTATGACACCCCGCTTCATTTGGCGTCCTCAAACGGTCATGCTAGATGCATCAGAGTGCTTCTGTCATGCGGTGCTCGACCTGATTTGGTGAACGAGATTGGTGAGACGCCACTAGATACTGCTGCTCGCATGAGACATGGAAGCTGCGTTGAAGCTCTTCGATCCGGTGGTGCTCAACCGGGGGGGATGAACATGAGCGGCAACACACCACTCCACTTGTCAGCTTGTCTAGGCAACGAGAGAGACATTGTGTCTCTTGTTTCAAGCGGTCTCCAACCTGGTGTGGTGAACAAGGATGGCGACACGCCTCTCCACACGGCATCTCGTCATGGTCGAGCAAGTTGCATTGAAGCGCTGATTTCGTGCGGAGCGCAAGCTGACGCGGTGAACGACGAATGTGCAACGCCTCTCCATGTTGCAGCGTATTTCGGTCATGCGAGCAGCATCGAAGCTCTTTTATCAAGCGGCGCTGAGCGAGACCCACTGAACAAGGACGGCGAAACCCCACTCCATATTGCAGCTCGTCGTGGCGATGCAGAGTGCGTGCAAGCTCTTGTAGCTGGCGGTGCGCGGACTGACGCGAAGAACGCAGATGGTGAGATCCCGCTCTTCGTATCGTGTCGCTTGGGTCATGCAGCGTGCATGGATGCGCTTATCTTGGGTGGAGCTGATTCTGGTGCCACGAGCAAGAACGGCGAAACACCGCTTCACAAGGCTTCTCGCTGGGGTCACGCTGACTGCATCGATGCGCTTCTAGCACACCACGCTGGACCTGACGCGATGGACAAGGATGGTCATGCGCCGCTCCACGCAGCAGCTCGTTTTGGACATCCAAGGTGTATCGAAGCACTAGTCTCTGGAGGCGCACGCGCCAACGCTGTGAGCAATGCTGGCACCACACCACTCCATCGGGCATCGCGTTATGGTCATGAGGGGTGCGTCCAAGCTCTACTATCACTTGGTGCTCAACCTGACGTGACCGACAACATGGGGGACACGCCGGTTCACTTGGCAGCTCGCTATGGTCATGCAGAGTGCATAGAAGCTCTTCTATCATGCGGTGCACAACCGACCGTGATGAACGCGAACGGTGACATGGCGCTGCATGTGGCGTCCAGGTGCGGCCATGCAAATTGCATCGAAGCTCTCTCATCAAACGCCAGACCAAACAGAGCTCAAGTCGAAGTGCCGAGTCGCGGTGGCGACACACCTCTCTGTGTTGCGTCAAGGAACGGCCAAGCTCAAGCAGTGGAGCTGCTGATTCGTCGTGGCGCTGGAGTGGATGTGTGCAATCATGAGGACGACTCGCCTTTGCGCGTCGCATCTCGTCTGGGTCATGTGAGTGTGATGGAGATCCTCATCGCGAAAGGTGCTCGAATTGACCGCGCTGATACAGACGGAAACACTGCTCTCCACATCGCAGCAGGACGGGGTGAAGCGGATGCTGTGCGAGTCTTGCTTGCCACTGGCCAACAAGTCGACATCCAGAACGCTGTTGGCGAGACTCCGCTGTTCAGCGCTTCACGGAACGGTCATGTGGAGATCATCAAGGTCTTGCGAGCTGCAGGAGCACAACTTGATGTCTCCAACAAGAGTGGAGAGACGCCGTTGCATGCTGCGTCAGCGAATGGTCATCTCGATGTCGTGATTTGCCTACTCACAAACGGTGCAATGTGCGATGTTGCTGACGAAAGTGGTGATACGCCGCTGATGAGCGCGTGTCAGGTCGGTCATTTGGAGATAGTCCAGTCTCTGCTCGACTTCGGTGCCTCTGCTGCTACAATGAACAATAGTGGAGAAGCGCCAGTGCTCGCTGCGGGAGTCGCAGGTCATTTCCCACTCGTGAATGAGCTGATCAAGCGTGGCGCGCCGGTGCATACCCAAACTCCAGACGGAGATACGCTGTTCCTTTTGGCAGCCCGCTGGGGTCATTTCGACGTCGTCTCACTGCTGCTTGAGTGCGGAGATCTTGCGAAAGTATCACTGCAAAGCGATCAAGCGTCGATTGTTCCTGCTACTCTGCGCGTACTGTCTGCGAGCGGTCCAGCGCTTTTCGAGTTCGAAGGACTGTGGCAACATTTGATGTCTCGGGTTCGAGAGGTCTACGCTCAGTTCGAGCAGGACGAAGCGGAGATATCCCCTACTGTCATGCACCAGTACCTCATGATTGTGTTTCGTATCGCCAGGCTGAGAGATGCGAGCGCCAAGAGAAGCATTGTGGGTCGACTTGTGGCGAGCCGAGAAACGACGAGCACCTTGCGCGATCTTCACACAGAGCTGGATCAGTTGCTGCGAGATGTTGGCTCGACTTCAAGCAACACGCTTCAGAGTGAATGGAGGTCGAAGTGGGAAGACGACCAAGATCGCCTCCTGGACACGTTCTGGGCAAAAGTTCGTGATGGCGTCCAGCTCTCAGGTGGTTCGGAAGGCGGAGACAACAGCGACGCAGTGCGATCGCTTCGAGTTGAAATGCTGGCGCACAATAAGCAGTCCAAAGCTGCACAGCTGAAGCTGTTGCAGTTTTGCTTGGACAACATCGCTCAGCTTCCTCTCAACAAGGCTACCGGGCTTCCCGTATGGTTCGTCCCAGCTCACCAGTTGCATACACAACGAAACACCAACTCAGCTGGGGACAATCTCGCGACTGGAAAGTTGCAGAGCACGAGCATGTTGGTCCGAGAGTGCCAGCTGAAGAGCGAGATGTTTGCTGCCATTGTCGACCAGTGGTATCAACTCAGTCACCCAAACGTGATCAAGATCTTTGGCGCCAATCATCTCCACCAACCGCAGTTGATCGCCTTTGAGAACGCCACGAACACCAGTTTGCGCGACTATCTTGCCATCATCGACTCCAATCGCTCGTTGGTGTGGCAAAAGCTGTACGAGGTCGGACTCGGTATCAAGTACCTCCATGAGCGAGGCATTACGCTTGGCAACTTCCGCTGTGACCACATTTGGATCGGCACCGACAGCTTGGCGAAGATTGTTCCGTGCGGTTTGGATTCTCCCTCGAAAGGATTATGGTGTGGGATTTGTGATGAAGCGGGCTTCGACGCTTTCAGTGTCCGATACGGAGAGCCACCATCGGCAGCCATGGACATCTACTTTTTCGGGATGTGCATCTACGAAGCGTTTACGGGACTTCGATGGCTGCGAGGCTCACCAGATGACTACGTGAAGATGTGCATCCAAGCAGGGGCATTACCGCTGCGTCCAGAAGGAATCAACGAGGTCCAGTGGAAGCTGGTTCAGAGCATGTGCAATCCACAGTCTACCGAGCGGATGAAAGCTTCCAGTGTGGTTGAAAACCTGAAGCTTTTCGCTGAGGAAGAGCGCTTCGCAGAGGAGAAGCTGGTGGACGAGAAGTGTACAGCAAATCGCGACAGCGTGATCGAAGCAGAGAGCGTGGACTCCAAGCCGCAAAGTCTTGGTGACTGCACTTTCTCAACACTCGGATTCACGATTCCCCAGTTCCTGGAGAAGCTCAAAACCAACCTAAATGGGTGCCTTGAGCCACGCGGATCGGCTGAAGAAGACGACTGCCTGCCTTCACGCGAATCGGCTGAGCATATGCATGTCCGCTTAGTCGATGTCTTTCGTACGCTACAGCAAGCTCATGCTTCGTCTGGAGACGTCGCTGTGAGGAGGTTCTGCGAGGTATTGGTGAGTTTCGACAAGTTCTTGGGAGCCACCGCGATATCGGAGAAGTCTGTGAACCAGCGAGACAAGAGCCAGAAAGTAGCTGCGAGCAACAACGTCATCCACAGAGAAATGGATGAGCTGCTCGAGTTGGTCCGAGTCGGCGAAATGAAGTCGATCCATGTGTGGAAGAGGCGAGCCATAGGCACAGGGTTTACTCCGCACAGTCATGTCGTTTACGACCTAGAAGGCGAGCTCAGAGCGCTGACGATTGACATTGCAGCCGCTCAGCTCATATTCACCGAGCCACCGAGCGGACTTCCAAGGACGAGGTTTTACGAGCGGATGCCTGCACCAGCAGTTGCTGAGAGAAACCCGGAGCAGTCGGAGCCTCGCGCTTGGTTTATTCCCGTCTACGAATTGAAGTTTCAAAAGCACGATAGTATTGGAACGGGATCGTTCGGCGAAGTGTATCGAGGCGCGTGGCTGGGGACGCCGGTCGTGGTCAAGTTCATGGGCTACGAAGAAGACGATGCAGCATCAGAAGGGAACAAGCTCGCAATGTTCATGCACGAGCTCTTCATTTGGTTCCCGCTCCACCATCCGAACGTGATCAAGCTGTTTGGCGCGTGCGACCGAGGCAAGCGCTACTTCGTGTGCGAATACGCTCCAAACGGGACGCTGGGAGGGTTTCTTCGCAAAGCAGAGAACCGCAAGAACGTCTGGCAAAAGCTGTACGAAATCGCGCTTGGACTTGGGTACCTGCACGACATGAACATCGTCCACAACGACCTCAAGTGCGACAATGTGCTGGTTGGCGCGGACGGGAAAGCCAAGATCACGGACTTTGGGCTGAGCTGCATCCCAGGTACCGTGGAAGTCAGGATTCGTGTCGAGAGCCAGGGAGCGAAGCAGTGGAAGGCTCCCGAGTACCTGCGTGGAGAACCATCCACACAGGCAACCGATGTCTACTCGTTTGGGATGCTCATCTTGGAGGCAGTCACGGGCTCGTGGCCGTGGGGAAACATTCCTGATGCTGGAGTAGCGTACCAAGTTGTAAAGAGAGGCAATCTCCCTCTGCGTCCTGATGCGAGTGTGATGAGTGATCGACAGTGGGGACTCGTGGAGATGATGTGCGCTCAAGATCCGTCGCGAAGACTCAGCATTTCGTCCGTCGTCGACCGGTTGCAGGAGTTTGCGCAGCTGAACAAAGATGTGGACGAGGCAACAAAGCCCAGTCTGCCAGAACCACGAGCAGCGATGGCGTAGCAAAACGTCTGTAGAAGTGTACACTGCAGTAGAAGCCATCAAGCGCAAGGTGCGCGTTCTGGACACTGCGTTCGGTTGGACATCCGCCGAACACTCAGCGAGATGCTAGGAAGAAATCTGCGAACCCTGATGTGGTCGCCATTTGATCAAAAGGTACCTCAATATCAGATAAATATGCCTTTGGGAGCTACATCCTATAGCTTCCCCTTTTTTGACACGCTTTTTGGCTTGCAAAAATTGCTCTTGCAGTCATCATGGCAGCGAACAATCCGTGGGCTCATGCGGACTCCCGCTCGACGCACCACCGGGTCTCTCTGGGCGGTCTGCGCGCGTTCGTGCAGCGCAATGAGCTGGCGAAGGTGGAGCTGCCGCGCATGCGCTCGTGCTGTGGCGATTGCGGCATTTCTCTGAACTCACGCAGCGCTTCCTTGTGTGCGGGTTTGCTTTTCCAGACTGATGCGTTTGCGTGGAGCAATGGCGACAGGTACTCGTCGATCGAGCTCACCCGCAACCTCAACGCGCTGCTCGGGAAGAGAAGCAGCGTGCTAAGTGTAAGCAGAATCGAGCAGAGCTTCGTCTTGCTCTATAGGACGTTGCTAATGCGCTAACGTGTTGGGCTTCGTGGTGGTGTCTCGCAGTTGGCGCGAGAGCTGGAGCAGCTGGAGCGGGAGATCGCGACCGCCGGATGCATGCTCCCCCACCAGCTCCAGCTGCGCATCGAGAGCACTAAAGCGCTGCGTGATCAATTGGATGAGCTGCTGGTCATGAAGCCCGTGCTGTTGCGCACGCTGCGCAAGAACGTGGCGTCCGAGTCGATCGACATCGAGATGGAGCATCAACGGTGAGAGCATTGAATCCACTGTCCAGTAACCGTCATCGCCAGCAGGTTCTGACCGAATTGGCACTCACTGTGTATCTGTGCCGCACGCAATAACAGCACGTTCATCGACCTGTTCCTAAAGATCGGAGACGAGCTACCGAAGTACGCGCACGTGCTCAACACGCTCGACGGCATGGAGCTCATCACAGCCGACCTGTCCACACGCCAGCGCGAGTTCGAGCGCGTCGTCGCGGTTCTCACAGCCACGATCGCCGACTACCAGACGCTCTGCGACGAGATCACGAGGCTTCGACAAGCGTATTCGCAATTACAGCAGCAAACACCAAGCCATCCCGCTTGTTAGCCACTCTTTTTTTATCTTCTGCTGTCTGCTTGCCAAATCCTAATGCTTGTACTGTTGATGTATTGCCATGTTGCTTCCTATCTGCAAGCCTCTCCTCCCTCTGGTCTTCGCATCTCTTACTGGCGAAAGCTGCACGCGCAGGCAGACTTTGGGCGACGGCACTTGCGACAGGACGGCACTGTGCGCTGGCGCTTCGGGCTCGGGTCTCGTGCGCGGTCTCTCCCTCCGCCACCACCACCGCCGTACCCTCTGTCGCTGTAGTCGGTGGAGCGTCCGTACCCCCGATCGCCTCCCGAGCCGCGGTCGTTCGAGCTGTTGCCGTAGCGGTTGCTGTTGTTGTTGTACCCGCCACCACCGCCTCTGCTGTCGTGTCTGCCGCCACTACCGCCGTGACCGCCGTAGCGATCTCCATGACTCTCGGAGCGGTTTCTATTGTACCCTCCTCCTCCTCGGTCTCTGTCGTCACGCGACGATCGGTAGTCGCTGTTTCCACCCCTGTCTGTGCGAGTCCCTTCTTCGCTCTTGAGCTCCAGGCAGCGCTTGCAGAGACGACCATTGGGACCGTTCACACACATCGCGCGACTCGGCGGGAGCTTGGGCTTCGTAGGCGCATCCACGTCCACCGGACGGTGGTACCACGTCGGCGCGGGTTGGAACCGCTGCGCCACCTGGTTGCAGATCATCTCCATGTAGTCGTGGATCGCCTCTTTCGAGATAAACTGCTCGTACAGCTCGTTCGCGCGCGCCGCGATCTGTCGGCACCTGTCGTCGTTGTCGCGACACCACTGGATCTTCTCCGCCAGATCCGACAGATCCGCTTTCACCGGCACGTGGTCCTCGAACGGCTTCAAGATCGGATAGTACCACATCTGGTCCGCGACGCAGCGCGACTCGACCTTCAGGATCACCGACCCGAGACGCATCAGGAACGCATAGCGATTCGCCGCACAGTGACCTTCGACGTACAGCAGGTACTTGAACACCGACTGCTCGTAGATCGGGATGAAATGCTGTCGGCCACCTTCAAAGTTCAGTCCTTCCGTGCGCAGGAACGTCATGGGTTTGCCCGCGATCTTCTTGTCGCGAAGGTTCCACGTCGTCACTTCGGCGTTCAAGAGCGGCACGCCGTCCCCCGCCTCTTCGCCATTCAGTCGCGGGTCGAGCTTCCACGTGTTCGAGAGGTGCGCGAGCTGCAGTCGCTGGTTGGTCTCGATCGTCGTGCCGCCCCCCGTCGCGCTGCCGCGGAAGAACGCAGTGTCCACTTTCTCCTCCCACGGCTTGTAGAACTTGCGAAAGTTGCTCGCCGTGAACAAATCGCGCGGCTCCTCCACGCCGTGGCGCTTCTTCTGTCCGGGCTTGAGTTCGCAGAAGCACTCCCACTCATTCTGGCAGTTCTCGCGGTCGCCGCACGTGCACGCGTCGCAGTGCGTGTGCTTGAACGTCTGCGGGAACACCAGCCCCGTCGCCGCTTCCCAGTCTTCCGAGCACGGGAACGGGATGTCGGCGAACCGCTTGGAGATGTAGAAACTCATGATCGGCGCGTACGTCGCGTACTTGTGTCTCGTGAGCGGGATGTCGTCCGCCGGGTTGCGGTCGTCCTTGTCGAAGAGAAACCCGTACGGCTCGCTCAGGTTCTCCTGTCAGTGTTACAAGAAAAGCTGGCGATTAGAACAATCCTGTCAAATGTCTTGCAATAACTCAAGACGCACCTTCAAGTGCGGGTAGTCGCGCTTGTTGATGAAGAACTCGCAGTCGGGGATGTCGCGATGCTTGCACGAGTCTTCCAGCCTAACGAGCCAGAGCAATCGCCATGGTTAGTGACGCTGCTGCACGAGTACCAATATCGTTGCGACTAGTTTTATAAATACGCACATGTCTCGAAGCTGCGTGAGGAACTGGTCGCCCCAGTACTGCGTCTCGTGCTCCTTGTTGCGGTAGCGGCAGTGCTCGTTGCACATGATGTTGCCGTTCGCCCACCACTTCCGAGGGTCCTTGATGATGTTCTCGCGCCGGTAGTAGTTCTGCTTCTCGCGGTAGTACTGGTACATCGAGCCGTCCGAGCTGTCAAACTCAATGTTGTCGCCCCAGTTGTTCTCGTAGTCCTTGTTCGCAAACGGCACGAAGAGCACGACGCGGCGCCGGCGGATCATCACGAAAATGCCGCAGCGCATGTGGAAAAACAGGTACTTGAGCGTGTTGATCGTCGACTCGCGGTTGGTCTATACGTAGATGCGATTGAGAAAGTGCTGTCAGCATCCATCGCTTGCCCAGAACGTGCATGAGGACTACAGACGAAAGATAAACGTACCTGGCGGTGGAACGGCAGGTTGGCGCGGTACTCAACGCCTTCAGTCACGCCGATGCCTTCTCCGTGCAGAAAGCGGTTGTCGGCGCTGATGTCCCCAGGAGGTTCAGCCGGGTAGCGCTGGTCGTACTCCTCGATCTTGGGGATCAGAATGTCCGTGATCTGCTCAGTCCGCGCACAACAGCACATACAATACAATGCGCATCACCATCCGCGTATGTCCACCACATCACAGCAAGCACTGAAGCGCGATCCACGGTACCTGCTTCCAGTCCACGAGCATGGAGAAGACGTGCTGGAGGTTCTTGTAGTCGGGGTTGGATCCGCGCGCGCAGTGGCGGCGGATGAAGCTCTCGCACTCGGACTTGGTGGCGAACTTGGGGACGCCGCCCGTGCCTTCGGTGAGCACCACGCGGCGCCACTCGGGCGTCTCCTCGTCCTCGAACGCGAAGATGCCGCGCAGCATCGGCCGGTTGTCCATCGCTCGCACTCGCACTCGCTCTGCTTCTTTTTTGCTTGGTTTTTGCTATTGGTCGCTTTGTGAAAGTGGCGAATGGATTGGGAAAGACAGGTTTCTTGATTTTGGGAGAGCCTCTCTTGTGTCATGGTATGACGCAAGAGAGGCTTGTGGTGTGGCCCACAGAAACATGAAGATGGAATGTGCGGGACAAAACTGCCAAATTTTAGTTTGAGGGATTCTGTGACATGACAGAGACTGATGTGTCACCAATGAGTTCGACATTTTTGTTCGAGGGTGTCAAACAGAGCGAAAATGTGGGTTCCTGACTAGTTGCACTTGTGGCAGCAGCAAACTGTGGTTCGTCGAGACACTAACTGCAGTGCTTCGAGAACAACATGCATTCCGTTCGATCAGATGAGGGAGTGCGTGTCTTCGGATGCAATTCATGCAGCACAAGACTGGCATGAGCGACAGAAAGAGAGAGCAGACTCTGAGCAGCGGACACACAAGCACTGCGAGGAGTTCGTTCATTGCTTTGAGAGCACGACGAAGTGCAAACATTCGCCGAGATGTTTGCGCTTCGTGCAACATTGCTCACTTTGGAGTCGGAGAGTAAACGAAGCATCGGAGAGGGATACCCGAGAGCTGCATCCAAACCTGGTAGATCTATCAGAGAGTTGTGTCCGAGAGTAAGCCGTGCTGGCACCTGTCGGAGAGTAAGCATTGTGTTGCGAGAGTGAGGTCCAACAAATGCTGGTGTCGTTGTGGAAGTGGGTGAGCTTTCCGAGCATGCACACAGAAAGAATGCTCTCCATTCTCTGCACTGTGTCTAGTTCATCGCTCTTTTCGTCGTGCGGTTGTGATGTGCGTGCGTTGTGTGGTACAACTATGCCTGGGTATCTAATACGGTTCGTACAGTCCAGTTGCGACTCTTGACATATCGCTTGCTCCAATTCCAGTCTGTCCTCTTTTTTGTGTTTTTTTCATCTCGTGAGTGCATTCGGCAGTTATTCGCCAATTTGCGTCTTCAACGCCACACCAAACGCCACCAGACGAGGAAGAACGAGGAAGAACGTGGAAGGAAGAACGACGCCCAACCGCCTATTGATCTCTCTCTCTCTCTCGCATCTCCATGACCGTCGTCTCAGAAACAGACCCGCCCACTGCCACTGTCGCCCTGCCCACCGCAGCAGCAGCGCAGGCGAGCAGCAACGTCAGCCCCATGACGCGCTCGCTGTCGTCGCCGACCAACAGCAACAAGTCCGGGTCGCCCACGAAGAGGTCGCCAGGCGGCGGTATGGTGTTCGGCAAGACTGTCGGCGCTGGTGGCTTTGGTGGTGCGTCGTCGTCGTCCGCCGCGCCACCGCCACCGTCGCCGTCGCAGATGTCGACGAACGCCATGGGACGCGACCAGGACCTGACGCTGCAACGCCGCGGCTCGCACTACGACCTGGACTTCCAGAAGCGCGACTCGGTCAACAACATCCGTCGCGAGGTGGAGACGATCCAGCAGTCCACGACGTTCTTCCACCGCGACTTTGACAAGGACATCCACGTGTTCACGGAGATCCCCGAGGTGAAAGTGCTCGGCGGACGCTCGGAGGAAGCGTGGCCGACTCGCTACGTCGAGTACGATGTGGAGGTATGGACCATGTTTCGGATGTTGGCGATGGCAAGCTGATGCTATTGAAAACTAACGTTGTCGATGTGTGCATGCTGCTCTGTGTGTACCAGCTCAACTACAAGAACTTCAAGTGGCAAGTGGAGATCCCAAAGTCCACGCTCTACGGACTCTGGTTCTTCATCAAGAGCCAATTCAACATCAAGTTCCCGAATGCGGCGAATGGCGGTGCGCAGAGCCAAGGTGCGAGCAGCCACTACTCGTCGGCGTCGAACTGGCCGCAGATGCGCAAGCTCTTCCTCGCCACGGCCGACAAGTCCATCAGTCCCGAGATGATCGCGCTCATCCAGCAGTACCTGGATGCGGTGGTGCGTGTACCGATACTGCTCTCGTCGGCGTACGTGGTGTCCATGTTCCAAGTCAGCAACAGCACGTTCGACGACGAAGAAGGATACACTTCGGTGCGCGAAGGCTGGCTCAAGGTGCGCATCTGGCTCAAGGGCAACAACGAGAACGTGCGCATCAACCGCGGAGCTGTCACGTGCGACAACGAGTGCTTCAACTGCATGTGCGTAGTCAAGCGCGTCAACTTCAAGTCCAAGAAGTGGCGCTGGGTCGCTCTGAAACACTCGAGCATTGCAGTCTACCCGTCTCTGCAGGTATGATAACATCGCATGCTCTATCATTTGTGGTGAGCTCGTAGATGGTGAGTGGACATTTGCTCACTAGTCTCTCTTGTTTGCGGTTGCACAGGAAACACAAGCCACCGAAGCGTTCCTGTTTGATCACAAGTTCAGCATCGAGCGTGGCATCCACTCGGCGGGATCCAAGACTGCGCTGCTGGTCTCCAACTCGACGTACGTGCTCCAACTCGAAGCGAAGACGAAGCAGTCGATCCTGAAGTGGGCGAATGCGATCCGCAAGGTCGCTGAGAAGAGTGTGTGGTCGCAATCGCACCGCGACGAATCGTTCTCGATCCCGCGCCACCCGAACCAAGTGCCTTCGTACGCGCGCTGGTTTGTCGACGGCAAGGACGCGTACGAGTCTATCTACGAAGGTATCTGCGCGGCGAAGAAAGAGATCTACATCGCTGGCTGGTGGATCTGTCCGACGATCCACTTGCTTCGTCCTGCGGCGCTGTACCCTCATTCGAGACTGGACCAAGTGCTGTTGAAGAAAGCGGAAGAAGGCGTCAAGGTATGTGGATGCTGTCTTTGTGTTCAAACTATGCTAGGTGTGCCTCGTTCTCAACTGTGTCGCTATGTGTGTAACTTTCGCTTTGATCGCCAGATCTACATCTTGATGTACAAAGAAGTCTCGGTCGCGCTGACGCTCAACAGTAACTTCTCAAAGCAGACGTTTTGCCGCCTCCACGACAACGTCCACGTGCTTCGAGACCCGGATTTCCTGATGAAGCACCTGGGAATGTGGTCGCACCACGAAAAGATCGTGAGCATCGACCAGAAAGTGAGTTTCGTCGGTGGACTCGATCTGTGCTTCGGTCGCTGGGACACTAGAGAGCACGCTTTGTTCGACGAACCTGGCCAAGGCGCGAACTTCCACGGCAAGGACTACTCGAACCCGCGTGTGAAAGACTTCGTCGAGGTTCATTTGCCAGACCGAGACCTGATTGACCGCACAACGGTGCCGCGTATGCCATGGCACGACTGCCACTCTCGTCTTGAGGGTCAGCCTGCTCGCGATGTCGCCCGTCACTTCATCCAGCGCTGGAACTACTCTGTGTCGACAAGACGAAAGACCTCCAAGCTGCACCACTTGGTGCCCATGAAGGATTACGAGCGCTACACGGACAAGCACGAGTACAGCTCGCGTCTGCTGAACAAGCGTCTGCAAAAGGCTGTCCGAGCAGTTCAGACTGTGACTGGGCTCCGAAGAGCTACCGCGACGTCAACGCTCGAGCCTCACGAGGAGGAGGAAGAAAAGGACGAGGACCAGGAAGAAGGCAAAACCACCTGGGCTTCACAGTCGCCATCAACTCGCACTCAGGAAGGAGCGGAAGGCGATGGCTCGGAGAAGAGATCTCCTGCAACTGGCAACAACAGCTCGGACTACCGTGGATTCGACCACGACAGGCAACTCTCGCGCGTTCTCAGTGGCGACGGTTCGATGACGACTCCTTTCGGAGAGGCGAACGACAGAGAGTCTGACGACGAAACCGATCGTGACCAGGACGAGGACAACAAGGACGCGGAAGACGCCGCGCTGAACGAGAAACGAGGATTCCCAGTCAACTCGCAGATCCTTCGCAGTCTCTCGCTGTGGTCGGGGGGATGCCCAACCGAACGCAGCATCCAGAACGCGTACCTGCGTCTGATCAGCTCGGCCAACCACTTCGTGTACATCGAGAACCAGTTCTTCGTGTCGGGACTCGACGGCGACCACCTGTGCTCGAACCGCATCGCGAACGCACTCGTGGAGCGCATCCGCAAGGCTGCGGCGAACAAAGAGAAGTTCCGCGTGATGATCGTCATGCCGCTGCTGCCGGCTTTCCCAGGCAAACCGGACGACAAGGAAGCGAGCAGTCTGCGTGGCGTGATGTACTGGCAGTACCGCAGCATCTGCCGCGGCGAGAACTCGATCTACCACACGCTGTTCAAAGAACTGGACGGACTGGATCCGTTCGAGTACATCGCGTTCTACGGACTGCGCGCACACACGATCAACGCTGCCGGCGAGCCGACGACCGAGGAGGTGTACGTGCACAGCAAAGTGATGATCGTGGACGACAAGAGCTGCATCATCGGGTCGGCGAACATCAACGAGCGCAGCATGACGGGGGACCGCGACTCCGAGATCGCGGTGCTCATCGACGACACGGAGATGGACGAGACCGTGCGCATCGCGAACGGCACCGCCAGTGTGGGCAAGTTCGCGCACTCGTTCCGCATGAAGCTGTTTGAGGAGCACTTCGGCGTCGCGCCGGGCACACCTCTGTACGAGAAGTACCAGGACCCGGTGTCGTACAGCTCGTGGTTCGCGATGCAGGACCACGCGATGAAGAACTGCCAGATCTACGACAACGTGTTCGGGTGCTTGCCGTCCGACAACATCGTCTCGTTCAAGCAGATCAGCATGCAGATCAACCCGCAGGCAGCGAAGCGCGAGATCTTGGCGGCGCAAGCGAAGAGCGCGATCCAGCAGCACTCGCCGAAGATGCGCGTCCGAGGTGATAGTGGTCCGAATGCCGTGAATAATAATGCTCCTGCTGGCAATGGCCAAGCGTCTCCGTCTCGAAAGTCGGAGCGAACGTTTGGCTCGCCTGCGAACAAGAAGGGGAGCTCCGACTCGGTGGTGCACGATACCCAGGTGGAGCCAGAGGTCGGTTCTGGTGGCAAGTCAGCGAACGGAGGAAGAAGCAACAGCGCTCACACCAACGACGACAACGAAGATGAAGGCGGAAGTCCTGGAGCCAACAGCGAGAGCGACCAGCAGGACGGTCTGGCGGCGCTGACCCGCGCGGACTCGTTCCTGAGCGAATCGATCACCGCCAACATGCGCGAGAGCTCGCAGATCTCGGTGCGCAAGCACGAACTGGGGGGCATTCGGGGTCAGATCGTGTACTTCCCGCTCAAGTTCCTCGTGGACGAAGCGCTCGAGCCGAAGCTTTTCCCTGCTGAGCTCTTCCAGTAGAGGCAGACCTGCACACATCTTCTGACCGACAGAAATGGGAGGCGGTGGGACGTGCTGGAACCCCGAGTTGCTGTCTTGTCTACTTGGATATTGTTTTTGGATGGACTCTTTCAACTTTTTAATAAATCAAACTGGTTGCATGGACTTCGGAAGTGGAGCGCAAGAATGCGAGTATCAGCGTGTCTTTGTTGTGGAGTGTGCGGCTGTGAAAGCTCCAACACCACCTGAACTCCGTCGTTGCGACAACGAGTCTAACGCGTCGGGGTCTGCTGACTGCACCAGACCAGCACTTGAGAGCTGTTGAAGCTTCACGTTCTGGACGAACTCCAGAAGTGCCGCACACTCCAGCTGACCCAGTCTGCTTTCACAAATATGCGATCCGTGCACTAAGTATTGCCAATCATCGGCCGAGGAGGACTTGCCCACCAAAATACATGTCCATTTTGTTCGCATGACTTCACGTAAATGTGTAGGCGAACGACTCCCATCATGGAGCAAGCACGTTCTCCGCCATCGCTGCTCGTGGCTCTGGCAGACTCGGCTTTGTTGCCTCGTCCACATCTTCGTTCAGCTGCGCAAACTCCTGCAACCGGTCGACGACGGACGAAATGCTGAGTCTTCGCGACGGATCTTGAGTGCACATCATCTCCACGAGCCCCCACTGTCGATCACTCATCACACTCGCATCAGGACGCAGAGGGAGATTGCCTCTCTTTACAACTTGGTACGCTACTCCAGCATCACGAATGTTTCCCCACGGCCACGAGCCCGTGACTGCCTCCAAGATGAGCATCCCAAACGAGTAGACATCGGTTGCCTGTGTGGATGGTTCTCCACGCAGGTACTCGGGAGCCTTCCACTGC